>CM064543.1:8572826-8577826 GCA_032716605.1 Paralithodes platypus
CTTTACATTGATATTTGCGACTATGGGCCTATATGTATTTTGTTGTATTTCATCCGACAGTAAATTTGCACGTACTCACCTTGATTACTCAGCTATTGTGATGGTTTTGTACCGAAATCGCTTGCTCATTATGAAAACTTTATATTAACATGATGGTGTCAGCCGTTTTTTTTTTTTTTTTTTTTAATAATCGAGAAATCAGCTGCTAAATGACTAAGTTTTCCGCTAGGTTAATAATTATAGACTGGAGATATTTAGTCGTAAAGTTACTATGACGGTTTAATTCAGAAGCTTCCAGATCAGAGTTGCTGAAAAAAGTTGACTGGGCCAAGTAATGGTGTGAATCTGCCTTATGAGTTAAGGGGGGGATGGGCGTATTTATTTGCTAATTTGTGTATCTTTGTATTATTTGTTTAGTTAACTCCCCAGACCTCCATCAATCTTCAAAAAGCACTCCCTAGACCCCCTTCGAGATATTATTTCTATATTTGTTGGTAGAAAAATTTCCCGGCCAAAGGCCGGGCGGTTCCTCGTACAATTACAGGCTCGCTATCGCTCGCCAGGAAAAAATCGACACCTAAATGGCACGAAAAGTCCTAATATTGACGACGAAATGGGGTGAAAGGTCATAAAATCGCCAAACTAATGGGCCGAACGTTTTAAAATCTTAAACTAATGGGGCTAAACATGAGGAAGAAGGCTGGACCAGACAAACGACCCTACTCCCCTTAAAGTATGGTGGGAGGGGAAGCTAGGGGAGGTTCCACCAGTGATATAGAGAGATTTATGGTCAACAGGCGAAGAAAGGGAAGAAACAGCTGTGTCTGGGATCCAAGCGAGGGTTACAAGGAGTTACAACAAATAGTTATAGTATCAAAGAGATTTCGGTCTATTCCAAGGAGATACTGTAACGTACGGTACTCTAGATCTAGAAGATAACAAAAACTTAAACAATATTGTCTACTTTTTAAAAACTGCTCTGATGATGAACTATGTGAAACTTCTCAGGGGAAAACAAATCTTGTATGTGAAAAAAAAAAAAAAAAAATGCCGGTAAACTAGTCTATTCATGAAATCAACTCTAGATATCCCGACTCCCAATTTCTCTTAACTCAGAAATAATACCTGCACACTCCAGATTTTGACATTACATTAGTCTACAATGAAGCACTTTGTCAAAAACTTGAAAATATGAGTCAATGATGTCATTGAGTCTACCCATTTCATAGGACATAAAGAAGATGGTAAGGCTTGACCGGTAACGTCAGAAATAATATTGAGAATCAGACAATTTGTTGTAGATCAGTATTGTAGGTAGCTACAGTACAGATTTTATTCAGTACTAGCAGGGGTACCCGGCGTTGCCCGGGTAATCACCATAATCACCATCACTACTACCACCACTACTACTACCATAATCACCATCATCAATCACTACTACCACAATCATCACAATACTACCATAATCACCGGCCTCGACCTCCCTTGCCTCATTAAACGGCGACCTCGATTTCGGCCGCTAAATGACCTCCGATTTTGGATCTGACCTCATCCGTACCCCCATTTTGGGGGGCTGCGAACAACTTTCGTTCCATACACCTTTTCGATCGGAGGCCTCCTGCCCCAAACGGCCATTTTCTCGATTTCGTGCCCATTTTCTCCGGCCCTTTCACCCTGGGGAATTCTACTTTTGTCACTAAAACCTGCCTAGGGACCCCCTTACTATGCTTACCAAGTATGAACGCTCTAGCTTAAAAAATGTGGCCATATGCATAAAGAACAGACACACACAGACACAGACAATCGAAAATATTATATAGATTGTAACCGTTTATGTAAGTATGACATTTGATTTTTCTGTATAGGCTATTCTTTATTCCGAGAGAGAGAGATAGAGAGAGAGAGAGAGAGAGAGAGAGAGAGAGAGAGACAGAGAGAGAGAGAGAGAGAGAGAGAGACAGAGAGAGAGAGAGAGAGAGAGAGAGAGAGAGAGAGAGAGAGAGAGAGAGAGAGAGAGAGAGAGAGAGAGAGAGAATATACGTGCGTGAGTGATTTACCGAGTAATGGGATACTGGAAAAAGGGCGGATGAGTGATTTACAAGATAAAAGGAAAGAAATTGTTGCGTGTGGCGAGTGATTTAGGAAGAGAATGGGACAGTGAGAGAGAGAGAGAGAGAGCGAGAGTGTGAGTTGAGTATATACATATCAATTATATTTGTATTGGTGATCTGATTGTTTTATATTCGTAATATCAGTTGTTACGGATGTTAACATTTTTCATAACTACAGGTATAAACCGTTTTAAGTATACCATTGCTAGCGCAGCTCACGTAGCAACCTAAGTATGGCGTTGTCCTTGATTTTGACCACAAGGCTAAGGTTTGTATTTACCCTCGTCCTTGTACTTAAGTCTCCCTTCATTACTTGCATTTGTTACAATATCAACCATCTGTTCTTGAACACATCCCCTTTATTTACTATTGTGTCTACAGACAGCCTTACCATATATCTACCGATTCTACCGGTATGTTGTGTCTTTGATAGATTGTTAGATTAACACCGGGATTTATGAAAGTCGCTATTATATATATATATATATATATATATATATATATATATATATATATATATATATATATATATATATATATATATATATATATACGGTATATATATATATATATATATATAATATATATATATATATACCGGTATATATAATATATATAATATATATATATATATATATATATATCTATATATATATATATACTATATAATATATATTATATATATATATATATATATATATAATATATAATATATAATATATATATATATATCTATATATATATTATATATACACACAGTATTTGACTATTTTAGAATGCACTGTGTGTGGATATAAATAGCATTTAAATATGAGCAATTTGTAAACGTTTCGCCAATGGTTTTTCTTGTTCACGTATAAGTAAGGCATGGTCAATAATGTGCCCCTCCTCAAATACTGTTTAAGTCCATTCAGGAAAATTTGCGAGTTTGTATCAATATCTACTGCAATTTATGTGTATGTGAAGAATAGGGAAATGTAAACTAGAGTTAAGTTTTTTAAATGGCGGATGATTTATTACCTCATTAGCTGATTTATCGATACTTGCTTGAAAATATCAGTAATGCCTTAATCCAGGCATCTTATTATTGCCAAACATTCATGATGAACAACTTATTTCGATTCGTAGTTTCCGTAAGAGCTGAGTAATCAAGACGAGTATAATATATTTTACTGTAAGCTAGAAAAAACGAGTCAGATAATAATCAAACAAAAATGCATATATGAAGAAAAAAAAACAATATAAGATGAGTATGATATATTTGACTGTAAGCTAGAAAAAACGAGTCAGAAAATAATAAACAAATGAATATACAGTATGATAGAAAACAATCTGAGTATAATATTAGTTACTGTAAGCTAGAAACACGAATTAGAAAGTCATGCAAAATTTAATACATGATAGAAAACAATATAAAATGAAGCTTGAGAAAATAGAATGATAAAAAAAAAAGGGTAAACCCATGAAATCATTGAGCGACACGTGTAGTTCCTTGTTGATTTTGGCGGCCTGAGGTGTTAGTTAAGGGGGAGGTAGTCGCTTTTTCTCGTCCTCCTTCTCCCTCATGATTAGCCCCCTTAGTTTTCAGATTTTAAGATGTTCGCCCAATTTGTTTGTCGATTTTAAGACCTTTCGCCCCATATTTTTTTTGTCAATATCAAGACCTTTCGTGCCATTTAGGTGTCGATGTTTTTCCTGGCGAGCGATATCGAACCTGTAATTTAAGAGGAACCGGACATTTTTCCATCGAAAAATGTACACATTTATCTTGAAAGGGGGTCTAGGGGGTGCTATTTTAAGCTTGGAAGGAGGTCTAGCGAGGAAAGTAAAGAAATATATAAATTAATGAATACATAGACCAAAACAAAAACAGCACTACCCCCTAAGCTGAGAGTCAAGGTCTTGATGTTTACAGATGGCTGCCTCAAGCTACACTCACCTGCTGCTTGCTGCTCTCTGCTTCATACCCTCGTTAATGCTCTCTGGGTCTACCTATTATTATCGTTCTTTGTTCAGCTAGGTTCACTCATGCACTCTTTATATCCGTCTGTCTTTATGTCGACCTGCATACTTATCCCTCTATTTATCTATCTACCTACCTACCTACCTACCTACCTACCTACCTACCTACATACTTACCTGTCTGTCTGTCTTTCTTTCTATCTTTCTATCTCTCACTATTTATATATTTCTATATATCTACCTCAATATCTCTTTATCTACTGTATATCTACAAAAGGCGTTACTAAAACTGAGAGTCCCTCAAGCTACACTGACCTGTTTGCTCTGTGCTTCATTCCCTAGTTATCCTGATCAACCTGGTGTCTTATTTTTCATGTTCTGTCTATCTATATAATGCATGTCTGTATCTATATCTACAGTGTTAGTTATACTGAGAGACAAGGTTGTGGTTTTACAGATGGCTGCATTAACCTGAGGAATGCGAAATTGAGGTAGTGATAAGTGTGCAGGATGGGTAATTTCTACCCTTCGATTCTGACAGAATGCAATATATTAACCATATAAAGCAATATTTCTCCTCCATGTGCATATATTTTTCTTATATGATGAACAAATGAACCTTGAATAGCGATAAAAGAAGTGAGAACAGCAATTGGGGGGTGAAAAACGTATATTTTCGCCGCCCGGTTGTATTCAGAGGCGGCCGGCTGTGAGACAAACATTCTCCCTTTGCAACGTTCTAGCAACCAACTGAGCTCCGCGGGAGATATTTCACACTATTATAGGGTTTCTAAATAACTCACCCGTGTCTTCGAGACCGTGTGAGAATAATTTGCGCGGAAAATAACCTATACATCAGGGAAATAAGAGGAAAAATAGTCGATAAATGAGCACTAGTATTTGTGGAAACTTTTTCACATTTAAGAT
>CM064543.1:8580326-8584259 GCA_032716605.1 Paralithodes platypus
GTGTGGGGGGACTGTTTGGCGGCCGCTGGAGAACATATCGATACACCACAGTCTATAACACACACACACACACACACACACACACACACACACACACACACACACCACCAACCACACACACACACACACACACACACACACACACACACACACACAGCCCGTAGCCTAGTAGGTAGAGCTCTCGTCTCACACACGAGGGGTCGGGGGTTCAATCCCCGGCCGGGCGGAGACAAATTGGGCTTGTCTCCTTTCATGTGTTAGCCTCAGTTCACCTAGCTGTAAATAGGTACCTGGAATAACTGGCCGACGTTGTGAGCGTCCATCTGGGGTTGGCAAAAATGGTACAAGGCGAGATGGGTATCATATGGTTCACCTAAGCTGATGGCTACATAAGCCTTCGGGCGAGACGGTACCGTCTATAGTGAGAATGGTATCATACAGATCCACCCTAAGCCTTCGTTTCCGATGTCGCCAATTGGCTAAAAATACAGACTACACACACATCCACAGCCATTCCAACGATACATATAACACCTACACATATAGGAGGCGGGAAATAACGAGCATGCTCACTCCCGCAATACAACTAGAGTAAGTACAACTAGAGTAAGTACACACACACACACCTTACGTTCACTTATTTATCCCCGCACTTGCTAACACAAATATATTTTACGCCTCATTATAATGGTACATTATCTCTTACACCACATCCTTACTATCACGATCACCACACATTCAAACACTATTCCTTTTTATACCACATACTATTACTACACTCTCCCTTACACCTCAACCTTACTCTCACCCCTTGTGCACCATCTCACATCTCATTCTTCTTACAAACATCCCTCAGATCCCTCCCATTATCATTATTTATCCTTCCTCACACCTGTCGCCACCACCATCAGCGCCAGATCTTAGGGGTTTAACAAGATAACGCCTCATATTATCATCACATTCACTCTTATGCCACATCCCTTACACCTCATTCTATCTTACACCACATTCTCTTTCACCTCACCCCTACTATCATCCCATTACCACCACCTCGCATCTCATGCTACCCACCAACAGCCTGCAGATCCCACCCATTATGGAGAATTAAATCCACATTTTAGTATAATGTGTTTATTATGGCACGACAAGTTTCGACCCCTCTCCCAGCGGTCGCCACCTTCACACATCTTAAGCTTTTAGCACATTAACACCAAAAGAAGTGAAAAAGCTGTGGAAGATAAAAGAAGAAAATGGCTTGTGTGGATGCAGAATAAGACTTGTGATGAAAGCACAGGGTAGTACAGAGAAGTAGAAAACAATAACACAAGGAAGAAAAGTAGCTGGAGCAATCAAAGCCCTGCTAAAGAGCAGAAACTTTAGTATGGAAGCAGTGGGAGGATTACATGAGGGTGTATTAGTGCCAACATTGATATACTGTATGGGTGCGAGACTCTGGTATGGCCAAATGATGAATAGTCGCGAATGAGAGCAGTAGAAATGGATTTGCTAAGAAATGCCTGTGGAGTACGAAGAATAGAGTAAGAAGTGTAAACATAAGGGAGGCATGTGGAGTTCGGAAATCTGTTGGATCAAAAGGTAGAAGAAAGTGTTCTCATATGGTATGGCCACATGACTAGAATAACTAAAGAAAGAGTAGCAAAAACGATGGATGACAGTGAAGTGGAAGGAAGAAGAACACGTGGAAGGCTGAGAAGAAGATTGCATGATATGGTGTCGCAATGTGTGTCAAAGCGTGAACAGGGAATGAATGAAGCAAAAGAAATAGCAACTGATAGGAAATAATGGAGGAAGTTTGTTAGGGAGAGCACATTAAGGTCTTTGTAACCTTTTGAATGGAATGTTTTCATCCCAGATATTAATGTGAAGCGATTTTGTTATGGAAAATGTATAGCATCTGAGGTGAAGCCAATGATTTCGGGGCTGGTGAATGAATGGTGTCCCAAATGCTACAGTGCTTGCTTTGGCTGGTGTCTTATATGTAATCTTTCCCTGTCATCTCTGTTCCCTTTCTATGCTTCTTGTTGATCCTCCTTACCCCTTTTAGGGAGCGTGGGATTGGCTACTGACTGACTGATATCATAAATCATCACCTTCTCACTTACACCTCATCCCTAATTTCAGTATATTTATATCACATTCCAATACCTTATATCTACTTTGCACCTCATACTAACACCTTATTCCTTCTTACACCACATTTTCTAAGGCATCTTCTCTCTCACCTCATCCCTTTTCGCTCACCCCTTTAACATCCTATCCTATCAGCTCATTCTTCCCACCAACAGCCCTCAAACCCCTCCCATTACTTCCACCCTCCTCCCACCTGTCGCCACCATCAACACCATTTCTTGAGTTTGGCATCACATTAAAGCCATTTTCTAAGCTAAAATCTACTTTGCACCTCATTTTAACTCCTCATATTTCTTGCAGCACATTCTCTAACACATACTCTCTTGCACAACATTGTTCAGCCCATTAACGGATTCTATCAACTAGTTCATTCTTCCCACCTGCAGCCCTCCGACCCCTCCTATTATGTCCACCTTCTCTCATTTGTTGCCACCACCACAAAACCATCCACACCATATCTTGAGTTTGTGGCACATTAACACATTTTCTAACACCACTTCAAATTATAACACTTTAAATCTACCTTAAAAACTCATTCTAACACTTCCTTACTTCTTACACCACATTTTCTAGCACATTCTCTCCTACACCACATCCTTTTTTCCGGCCATTAAGAGCCCATTGTGTCACCCCATTCTTCCCACCACCAACAGCCCTCAGACCCCTACCATTATTACCAACCTTTTTCTCAGCTGTCGCCACCACCACATATCCATCCAGACCACTTTTTCCCCTTCTATTTAAAGAGGTTAGGAAGACTTCTTTATGTTATCTCCACCAATGGTAGTTGCTTTGGAATTGATATTATTCACATTTATTTTTTGATCTGATAATTAGACCTTTCTTGACAGAAATCTTCAATGAATCACTAGAAACTAGAGAGGTCCCTGAAGACTGGAAACAGCCAATATGACCCCAGTCTTTAAGAAAGGGGATCATGAGTGTTCTAAGAATTTGTGGCCAATTAGTTTGAGTTCTGTCATAGTAAAACTTTTAGAAGGGATGCTAGTAGATAGTTAATTACCTGAAAAAACACAAGTTAATTACAGATTCCCAACATGATTTCAGGTGACACCGATTATGCCATTCCAATTTGCTTGAATATTCCTTGATATGCTGAGTGAGTATGACAAATTTAGACCCATGCAAATCCTTTACTTAGATTTTCATAACACTTTTGACAAAGTGCCTCATTGTAACATGCTAATGTCTAAAGTGAGTGCATTGAATATCAGGACAGAGGACACAAATTGGATAGAAAATTGGCTAATAGATAGACAGTAATGAGTGGAAATAATGGTGTTTGTTCTGAGTGAACTCCAGCCACTTCTGGAGTTCCACTGGGATCTGTCCTTGGCCCACTGCTGTTTTATCATATATTATGTCAATAACATCAATATTGGTCTGTTGAGTGTGATTTCCAAGTTTGCAGATGACATAAAGCTTGGAGTGAATGTGACGGACCCCAAAGGGGTTGCACAACTCTGGATGGAATTTAACAGAAAGAGTGAATGGTCTGAGATATGACAGATGCCACTAAGCTTGGAAAAGTGCAAGGTGATGCATTTCGGCCAAGCAAATCCGAAGTCAGGAGAGACTGGAAGTGACTGACTTGGAAAAGGATTTGGGTGTTCTGATTAGCAGTGACCTAAAGTTTTCAAAGCAGTACATTGAAGTAGAGAAGAAAGCTCAGAATATAATGCGCTATATTTAAAGGGTAATTTAGGAGAGGTAATGTAGAATTAAGGAAATAGTCTCACACTTACAATACTTTGATGTGGC
>CM064543.1:8584359-8614359 GCA_032716605.1 Paralithodes platypus
CTAAAAGTATATAAACATGCATGTTGAAAACAAACGCAGAAATGAAACATTATATATTCTATAATGCAATAAATATACATAAACTCTAAAACTAAAAATCCGTCGGTAATGCTCACATGTGGATTTCAAACTCCCTATCGACCGTAACACGTATAATACACACACACACACATAAACAAACACTAAAGTAAAAAAGGCATATACTGCAAAACCCAATAACCAAGCACAAACTGAGAGGTAAAATATCCACAGCTAGAATTCTAACACGGATTTTAAGGGGGTAGTACTCGTTTTTTCTGGACCCCCTTCTCCCTCATGTTTAGCATATTAGTTTTGAGGTTTTAAGACGTTCGGTTCCGTTAGTTTGCCGATTTTGAGACCTTTCGCCCCATTTCGTTGTCAATTTAAAGACCTTTTGTACAATTTAGGTGTCGATTTTTTCCTGGCGAGCGATAGCGAGCCTGTAATTCTAAGAGGAATCAGCCTTTGGCCGGGACATTTTGCTACCGAAAAATGTACACATATATCTTGAAAGGGAGTCTAGTTTTTTGTTTTCCCCTAAGCTTGATGGAGGTCTAGCGAGACCTTTCGCCCCATTTCGTTGTCAATTTAAAGACCTTTTGTACAATTTAGGTGTCGATTTTTTCCTGGCGAGCGATAGCGAGCCTGTAATTCTAAGAGGAATCAGCCTTTGGCCGGGACATTTTGCTACCGAAAAATGTACACATATATCTTGAAAGGGAGTCTAGTTTTTTGTTTTCCCCTAAGCTTGATGGAGGTCTAGCGAGGAAACTAAAAAAACAAATGAATACATGAATTAATAGACCAAAAATCCAGCCACTAACGACCTCAAAAATAGAATTAAAAAACGAAACAAAGCCTGCATTACAAACAAACACTAAATTCAAAATATATACACTGCCTAATCCAATAATTACAAGCCTGCCATTGTGAATATTTGAGGGTTCCGGTACAAAGGCTGGCACCGGGTATCATCATTCAACATTTCAGTTTTCTAGTTCAGTGAGTTATCGCTAAAACTGTCCACATGAGAGATCAAACACACGCATTATTAGTCGCGTACATGGGAGTTATCAGTTGAACACACGGACGGCCGAATATACTGTATATATACATGGTCAGATACATTACATAACAACTATATAAACAAGCGAATACGAGTAATGTTTATGTTGAGAATAGTTTTATAAATAGCAATTCCATCATGACACACACACACACACACACACACACACACACACACACACACACACAGCCCGTAGCCTAGTAGGTAGAGCTCTCGTCTCACACACGAGGGGTCGGGGGTTCAATCCCGGCCGGGCGGAGACAAATTGGGCTTGTCTCCTTTCATGTGTTAGCCTCAGTTCACCTATCTGTAAATAGGTACCTGGAATAAGTGGACGACGTTGTGACGTCCCATCTGGGGTTGGCAAAAATGGTACAAGGCGAGATGGGTATCATATGGTTCACCTAAGCTGATGGCTACCTAAGCCTTCGGGCGAGACGGTACCGTCTATAGTGAGAATGGTACCATACAGATCCACCCTAAGCCTTCGTTTCCAATGTCGCCAATTGGCTAAAAATACAGACTACACACACATCCACAGCCATTCCAACAGTACATAAAACACTTAACATGCATTTCACGCAATACATTCCCAGTTAAGGAGGCGCGATAATAATGAGCTTAGCTCGCATTGCGTGGATTTCCCTTGACGAACAAGTAACTGAGTAACACACACACACACACACACAACACTGTGAAATAATCATAAGAGGAATATTTAAGTGGTTTCATTGAGTAACTCTATTTTAGTTTGGACTATAATATAATGTAGGCGGCGAAATTATGGTTTTACCGAATATAACTAAATTTATATAAAATAGTACAAATCGAGGTATGGTATTCGAAACAAATTAGGTGCTGCAAAATAACAACATACAAATACGCCACCACTCTAGTCAACATTAAGGGCAGATCTCCACTCGAGGGATTTTTTCCTTGACCCCTTTCTCCCTCATGTTTAGCCCCATTGCTTTTGATATTATAAAACGTTTGCCCCATTAGTTTAGCGATTTTAAGAACTTTCACCCCATATTAAGACCTTTCGTGCCATTCAAGTGTCAATTTTATCCTGGCGAGCGATAGCGAGCCTGTAATTTAAGAGGAACCGGCCTTCAGCCGGGACATTTTTCTACCGAAAAATTTACAAATTTATCTTGAAAGGGAGTCAAGGGGGTGTAATTTCAAGCTTGATGGAAGTCTGAGAAACACGCTAAAAACCTCCCCTTAAACTAATTGCATGTCGCGGTAATTGCAACAACAATTAACATGGTAGTATTTTTTCACAGTAATGTGCAGTGACATACTAAATGTGTTGATATATTATTTTGCTGTAGTGATACTGTATATTATATTCCAAACATGACCATAACAATCTTGCTATATTTACAAGCATCCACAACTTTATAGGTGAGCTTTGCAAACAGAGACATCATAGTGTGCATAGTTAGACACTGATGATTCTTTACAACATGCAATTGTTAATGACTTAAAAACACTAAACAATAATTATGATGAAGTAATAATAATTTCAATACAGCAGTCAATAACCAAACATATGAATAATATACCGATACTATTAATTTTCATAGATACACGAAAAGTGAAATAGAGACAAAATAATGATAGCTATGGAGGCTACGGTACACACGATATGAAGTACATTGATACACACACACAACCACAACAAACATACATTAAACACAGTAAACACACTCACAACTATATGTACAGTACAGTACATAAAGACAAACTCTAAGACTATATATATATATATATATATACCGGTATATATATATATATATATATGGTGTGTGTGTGTGTGTGTATGTGTATGTGTGTGTATGCAAGGGGTCAACGGCATATAACCATGTACGTGATACAGAAACATAACCATCGTGACTATAAGTGCAGGAGTATATATAACTTAGGCAGTTAGTGTGTATACTGTTTATATGTGTGTGTACATACGTGTGCGCTTGCTATTGTGCTAGATTCACCAGAATGTTGACAACTAAGTGAGAGAAGCAGTAACATAAATGTGTGTTTGCGAAAGAACTTTTCGCAATTCTTAATTTCTTACTATTCTTTCGTCCACGTCATACACAATGTTATGTGCATACATGCTCCTATGTACAGTATATACCAAGGCATACATGCTCCTATGTACAGTATATACCAAGGCATACATGCTCCTATGTACAGTATATACCAAGGCATACATGCTCCTATGTACAGTATATACCATGGCATACATGCTCCTATGTACAGTATATACCAAGGCATACATGCTCCTATGTACAGTATATACCAAGGCATACATGCTCCTATGTACAGTATATACCAAGGCATACATGTTCCTATGTACAGTATATACCAAGGCATACATGCTCCTATGTACAGTATATACCAAGGCATACATGCTCCTATGTACAGTATATACCAAGGCATACATGCTCCTATGTACAGTATTATACCAAGGCATACATGCTCCTATGTACAGTATATACCAAGGCATACATGCTCCTATGTACAGTATATACCAAGGCATACATGCTCCTATGTACAGTATATACCAAGGCATACATGCTCCTATGTACAGTATATACCAAGGCATACATGGGTGTGTGTAGCTTTTCGTACGTGTGTGGATCTTGTATGTATGTATGTGTGTGTGTGTGTGTGTGTGTGTGTGTGTGTGTGTGTGTGTGTGTGTGTGTGTGTGTGTGTGTGTGTGAACGTAAACCTGGCCTCCCTGTTAACTATCCCACGGTGACTGGCGATATAACAGAGGTCATCACACACACACACAAACACACACACACACAAACACTTACAGTATATACACACACATACAAGCTCACGCGCACTATAAATACGTAGACATAATATACAAACACACACACACACACACACACACCACCATTACCATATATTCATACCCCCACATACTGTACTATGAATACATAAACTACAACAGCTTGCCAAGAGTTCGGTTAAATATTGATGGTACGGGGATAATAGTGTTTAATTCCAGTACGACAATATTGCAAGATACACACACACACATACTGTATATATATACAGTATATATACAGTATATATACACACACACATACTGTATATATACAGTATATATACAGTACATATATATTATAATGTTACCTCCACCAACCGACTTTCCTAAACTCAATTAATGAAATCAACAAATACATGTGGCAGTCCAGGGATTCGAACCTAAGATGCTCACACCGAATAAAAAAAAAAAATAAAAAAAAATAAAAAAAATAAATACCCTGTATACATACTTTATATATACTGTATATATTGATTATTCGGCTATTACGGAGATTGGTAGCGAATTAGGCTACCATTATGAAAACTTCATCTTAAGGGGAGATGGGTCGTTTTTCTGGTCCCCTTTCTCCCTTGTATTAAGCCCCATTTGTTTTGAGATTATAAGAAGTTCGGCCCATTAGTTTAGCGATTTTAACATCTTTCGCCCATTTCGTTGTCAATGTTAAGACCGTTCGTGCCATTTAGGTGTCGATTTAATCCTGGCGAGCGATACCAAGCCTGTAATTTTAAGAGTAACCGGCCTTCGACCAGGGCATTTTTCTACCGAAAAATGTACACATTTATTTTGAAGGGGAGGTGTAGGGGGTGTTTTTCTAAGCTTGATGGAAGTCTCGCGAGGAAACTAAAAAAATAATTAATACACAACTTAATTGACCAAAAAACAGGCCACTAAAGTTAAAGTTAAAGTAAGTTAAAGTTAATAGACCAAAACACAGGCCACTAAAGTTAAGGTAAAGTAAGTTAAAGTTAAAGTAAGTTAAAGTTAAAACAAGTTAGGATGATCATAATGCTCAACCAGCCTAGAAACTTAATAATATACTTTCACTTAAGGGAGTGTTTTTTTCTGGACCCCCCCTTCTCCCACATGCTTAGCCCGATTAGTTTTGAAATGTTAAGACGTTCGCCCTATTAGTTTGGCGATTGTAAGACCTGGCGCCCCATTTCTTTGCCAATTATAAGACCGTTCGTGCCATTTAGGTATCGATTATTTCCAGACTAGCAATAGGGAGTCTGCAAATTAGGAGGAACCGGCCTTCGGTCAGGACCTTTTTCTACCGAAAAAAATCCAAATTAATCTCGAAGGGGTCTAGGAAGGAAAGCAAGACAATAATGAATAAATAAATAAATAAACTAACTCCCTTAACCCCTTCTTTACCGACGACCTCTTTTTAACTCTATTCTGGCTACTGTTAGACGATTTCATTCGGTTATAAAAGGGCCTCCATCAATTAACAGGCTTCAAACTATCTCACTTAACCCTTTATACTACCACAGATCCTTCACAAACTGTACACGATCGTCTAAATGTAGCAAGCATAATATTACCAAGACGTCCGGTATGGAAGGGGTTAACAGGATGCTATACAGCTTTCAAAGGTTCCCCCCCCCCCCCCCCCCGTAAGAGGGCAAGGACTAATGGCCATATATTATACCCTTTTGGTAGCTGGAGGTCATTCCTAAACTTAACAAAATCACCTAGTGTTAGCCAGACATACCTTACAGCAAGTGTTAAGGGGAGGTTTTTAGTTGATTCCCTAGACTTCCATCAAACTTAAAATTACTCACCCTAGACCCCCTTTCAAGATAAATGTGTACATTTTTCGGTAGAAAAATGAAGGCCGATTTCCCTTAAATTACAGGCTCGCTATCGCTCGCCAGGAAAAAATCGACACCTAAATGGCACGAATGGTCTTAAAATTGACAGAAATGGGGCGAGGGTTCGTAAAATAGCCAAACTAATGGGGCGAACGTCTTAAAATCTCAAAAGCAATGAGGCTTAACATGAGGGAGAAAGGAGTCAAGAAGAAAAAAATCCCTCAAGTGGATATCTCCCCTTAACCCTTTCTATACCGTCGAAGTCTATTGTCTATTTTGTCCTAGCTACATGTAGACGATGTTAGGCAGCTTAGGAAGGATCTGTGGTTGTCGAAAGGGTTGATTGAGAGTTTGAAGCCTTTTAATTGATGAGAGATCCTTCCTAAACTGAATAATATCGCTTACTATAATAGACAGAATAAGACACACAAAATACGCCACCGTCCAGCAGGTGTTAAGGGGAGATCGCCACTTGAGGGATTTGTTTTCTTGACCCCTTTCTCCCTCATGTTTATCCCCATTGCTTTTGATATTATAAAATGTTTGCCCCATTAGTTTAGCGATTTTATCCTGGCGAGCGATAGCGAGCCTGTAATTTAAGAGGAACCGGCTTTCGGCCGGGACATTTTTCTACCGAAAAATGTACAAATTTATCTTGAAAGGGACTCAAGGGGGTGTAATTTTAAGCTTGATGGAGGTCTAGGGAACAAACTAAATACCTCCTCTTAACCCGTTCAGTACCAGGGACGTCCTTTTCATCCTATTCTGGCCAATGTTAGGCGATATTATTCAGCTTAGGAAGGACCTCTAGCCATAATAAGGCTTCCAACAATCTCCACCAACCCTTTGAACTACCACAGATCCTTCCTAAGCTGCATACTATCGTCTAGCCAGACTAAAATATAACATACGCCACGGTACAGCAGGTGATAAAGGGGCGGACCCCACAGGAACAGGTGTATGTATCTAGCACTTCTCTTCCTGGCTACACTTTAAGGGGGGGGGGGTTTCTGGTTAGTTTTTGGTCATGTTATACATATACTGTATATATATACATATACAGTATATATTCATATATTTTATAATTTCCTCGCTAAACCTCCATCAAGCTTTTAAAAACTCCCTAGACTCCCTTTCAGATTCAGATTCAGATAATTTTATTGCCATTAAATAATATTATACAATGGCTGTTCATACAATAGAGTCATCTTAAACAATTTACATAATACATTGACACTTAGACTATCTGAAATTTGTACATTTTTCGGTAGAAAAATTTCCCGGTCCAAGGCCAGTTTTTCTTAAAACTACAGGCTCGCTATCGCTCGCCTGGAAAAAAATCGGCACCTAAATGGCACGAAAGATCTCAACATTGACAACGAAATGGGGCAAAAGGTGGTAAATTCGCCAAACTAATGGGTCGAACGTCTTAAGATCTCAAAATTAATGGGGTTAAGCATGAGGGAGAAGGGTATCCATAAAAACCCTCTACCGCTCATTATAATTTACCTATTAAACCTGGCCGTGACCTCTGACCTACTCTGGCGTAATCCGCTAAGGTCGTCCAGCACTCCGGTAATTATTATGCTTTGCTTCCGTTCACCCCCCTCTCCCTCTCTCTCTCTCTCTCTCTCTCTCTCGCGTTCTCTCTCTCTCTCTCTCGCGTTCTCTCTCTCTCTCTCTCTCGCGTTCTCTCTCTCTCTCTCTCGTTCTCTCCCCCACTCGCGTTCTCTCTCTCTCTCTCTCTCTCTCTCTCTCTCTCTCTCTCACGTTCTCTCTCTCTCTCTCTCTCTCTCTCTCGCGTGTTCTCTCTCTCTCGCGTTCTCTCTCTCTCTTCCTCCCTCTCTCTCTCTCTCTCTCTCTCTCTCTCTCTCTCTCTCTCTCTCTCTCTCTCGCGTGTTCTCTCTCTCTCGCGTTCTCTCTCTCTCTTCCTCCCTCTCTCTCTCTCTCTCTCTCTCTCTCTCTCTCTCTCCCGGCAGCCTTGAGATACGCCAAGGAAGTCAGTCAGTACTGTAGTAAGAAGACTTAAGGGGGCACTGCTTGGTTTTTGGTCTATGTATTTATTAATTCATTTATTTTTGAGTTTCCTCGCTAGACCTCCATCAAGCTTAAAATAGCACCCCCTAGACCCCCTTTCAAGATAAA
Source organism: Paralithodes platypus (assembly GCA_032716605.1). Classification (NCBI taxonomy): domain Eukaryota; kingdom Metazoa; phylum Arthropoda; class Malacostraca; order Decapoda; family Lithodidae; genus Paralithodes; species Paralithodes platypus. Next base: position 8,592,263 of record CM064543.1, read on the forward strand.
TTTGTAATTTTTTTCGGTAGAAAATGTCCCGGCCGAAGGTCGGTTCCTTCTAAAATTACACTCACTATCGCTCGCTAGGAAAAACATCGACAGCCAAATGGCACGAAAGGTTTTAACATTGACGAAGAAATGGGGCGAAAGGTCTTAAAATCTTAAAACTAACGGCACGAAAATCTTAAAACCTCAAAACTAATCGGCTAAATATGAGGGAGAAGGGTGTCCATTAAAAGCGAGTACTTCCCCCTTAATAGGGCTTTAAATCTTATTGAGTACCCTCCCAAATATGTGGCCAGTATACTCTCATTGTACTTGTCATGTATTATCTCCCTACAACCATGGAAACTTGTATGTATATGTGTATGTATGTATGTATGTATATATGTATGTATGTATGTATATGTGTATGTATGTATGTATGTATGTGTGTATGTATGTACAGTATGTATGTACTCAGGCACATACCCCATAGCTAGGGGTGGCCGACTCAAGACAGAGTACGAACAGGGACAACAAAAAGTCACTTGAAAAGATAATTCCCATGTAAGGAACACGCATAATACGTTATAAATGACTAAACTAACTTACATACCGGTATTGTGTTGTGTGAATAGCTGTAGTTTGATATGTTAGTTAGATATGATATGTACCAGACATTTGGAAGCATGGTATCATCATTACATTCCCCAAACCCAACAAAGACCCCACGCTACTCTCCTCGCACCGCCCCATCACACTCCTTTGCTCCCTCTCCAAAGTCATGGAACGCCTAGTATTACAACTAATTACACCTGACCTACCCCTAGCTCCAACACAACATGGCTTTAGGCCACTGCACTCCACAAACACTCTTCTCACAGACCTTACACAAAGAGCTTTTGACGGCATCAACTCAGCTAGACCACCACACAGATCACTATTAGCCACACTCGACATTAGTAAAGCCTTCGATGCCATCCCCCGCCACAACCTAACAAACAAAATCTACAACACAAACATGCACAACAACACAAAAAGGTGGCTGGCCAACTTCCTAGCAGGCAGATGTGCACACGTATCTTTTGCCGGTCAGTCATCTAAAATCAGAAACTTTCCAAACCGAGTCCCACAAGGATCCGTCCTATCGCCCGCACTCTTCAATCTGTACATGCACGATATAACTACATCCAATACGCCCCAAATAAACTTAGCCTCCTATGCAGATGACATAACACTCACATGCACACACCATGACCCAAAAAGAGCAACAGATCTCCTTCAACCCTATCTCAACACACTACATGGCTGGTGCACTACAAAGACTTAATCTAGCCCCAGCCAAATCCACCACAACCCTGCTCACAAGCTGGACAGGAGAGCATGAATACATTCCTCAACTCACCCCTAACACATACACACACACCCAAAATCCTAGGAGTAACATATGATACTCATATGACATTAAAACAGCACACCACAAACATTAAAAAGAAACTGACACCCAGACTTAACGCCCTCAGGTCACTTGCTCACACAAAATTTGGACACAACAAAGAAACTACCATCACAGTATATAAACAATACATAAGATCAGTGATGGAATACGCAAGCCCAGCCTGGGCTTCTAACCTAGCTGAAACACATCATAAGACCTTACAGACTATTCAAAACAAAGCCCTGAAGATCATTACAGGCTGCACAGCTACTGCACCCACAGATCACCTACATCAAGAAACCAAAATCCTCAAAGTCAAAGACCATCTGGACATGAGAGGCACTCAATTCCTGGCAGCAGCCTCCACGAACCAAGACCACCCACTAAACTACATGGCAACACACCCACAGACACCAAGAAATATCAAAACAACACCCAGCACACGGTATCACACACAATTATTGTCCTCTCTCCCTCCCTGCCCACCCCGAACCAAATTCCAGAAGCACATCCATACTCATATCTCTCACCGATCCATCCAGTCACTCACAGACAACACGCAGCTGCATGCACGACCTCCCGAAATCCATCCTTCCAAATCCTCCCTTCCTCGCGAGGACAGAGTCCACCTGGCCAGGCTGAGATGCGGACACCATCCAGCTCTCCTGAGCTATCAGAAGAGACTGGATGACTCCGTTGTCGACGCCTGCCCAGGATGTAACACAGCACCCCATACCATTAAACACATCATAGAAGACTGCATTTCACACAACCACTTACACCAACAACACAATCTACACTCAATGAGAGCTCTGTGGGAAAGCCCGATCGTGGCCATGGCCTTCCTCAGGGACTCGGGGCTGTTCGGCCAGGCAGCTTAAGGAACAACAACAACAACAACAACAACATACCGGTATGTTGAATAATGGGGCAGTTATTGAATGCAAGATATTATATAAGCTGTTACATCATAAGTTGGCCACCACAGCGTAGTTATTTGTCTGAGTATCTAGACCCACTCAGTTGCTAGCTTCGAGTACTGCATGATCGGTGTCTCCAGGATTATGTTACACAGGTTCGATACTTCTCAACATCACTCACTAGAAAATCAGTTACTGTCTCGAGTCGGCCACCCCCAGAAAAAAAAGGGGGCCTGAGTAGATAGATAGATAGAAATTAATCATTATACATATTATTGTTACAATGTGTGATGTAAATGGTGATGACGGTGTTGGTGATCTATATAGTGTAGGTGGTGCTAGATGTAGTGTTAAGAGATAATACAAGTGTTCGTGATGGTGATGATAGTGGTAGGGGTAGGGGTAGTAATGTAGACGATCGTGATAATGGTGATGATAATGGTGCTGGTGGTGGTGGTGATGATGATGGTGGTGATGATCGTGGTGATGATGGTGGTGGTGAAAGTGTCTCGGTAAAAAACTTTGAAAATATTCTTCCTAACTTTCGTCAATTTCGCAATTTCCTCAAAATGTGTTCCGAAAACTAAAAAGGTTCCCGTTTTTTCTACCAGAGTTAACGGCCTTCACAAATAGGCCTATAAGAACAGAATAGATAAACAAAGCAAAGAACAGAAGTAATCATAGCCGATAGATCAAGTCAAGTATCTACACAGATAACATAATGTCATGTCAGTTATACACAACTGATAAACACATACATGATATTCACATGATAAACCAAATACGGCACACATACAGTAAATAATATATGTACTATATATATTGGTGTACACATAGAGATACAGTATATCCCGGTAAATACAATAATATATACCCCCCGCCCCCCTCCACACACACACATACACCAGATACACTACACACACCCAAGTTGTCCTAAACAAAATACGACACAACTCTGCCCGGTATAAACACAGACATACATATACAAGGCTCCACTGACACTGCTACAACACACACGACACATAGTTACAGGGATAGAGGAGGAGGAGGAGGAGGAGGAGGGGGAGGAGGGGGGAGGAGGGGGAGGAGGAGGAGGGGGATTAGGAGGAGGAGGAGGAGGAGGAGGAGGAGGAGGAGGAGGAGGAGGAGGAGGAGGAGGAGGGGGAGGAGCGGGAGGAGGAGAAGGAGGAGGGCGACGAGGAGGAGGAGGAGGTGAGACGAATGCAATGGATGAGGAGAAAGAATGAAACTAATTGAACTTACCCTGTTGCAAGGGATGTGTGTGTGTGTGTGTGTGTGTGTGTGTGTGTGTGTGTGTGTGTGTACATAAACAATAAACCTTAACTTCTTGGTGTACATGAGCATGCAGCTTCGTAACAGATGTGGCCTCGATCAGATAAATAGCAGCAATTTTACATCAACACGCCACTTATGTTGCATGATCAGTGTTGCTATGCCGACATGTCAGATATTTCATTTGACCGTAATTCTTGATGGTACAATACGAAAGATGGTGGTGTTATATATAATTTATTGTCTACGTCTTAGCATACCCCATAACCCACACACATATATTAAAAAAAAAAAAAAAAAAAAAAAAAATATATATACAGTATATATATAATTATATATTATATATATATATATATATATATATACTGTATATTATATGCAAGACATGACGCACCCTCCCAAGAACCCCTGGCATTAAGGGGAGATGGGTCGTTATTCTGGACCCCTTTCTCCCTCGTGTTTAGCTTTATTAGTTTTGTCATTTTAAGACGTTTGGCCCATTAGTTTGGCGATTTTAACACCTTTACCTCCATTTCGTGTCAATTTGAAGACCTATCGTGGGATTTAGGTGTCGATTTATTCCTGGCGAACGATAGCGAGGCTGTAATAAATTAATAGACCAAAACATAAATAAATATATATATATATATATATATATGCATAAAAAACAGCCACTAGCCCCTTAAGGCGAAAATATGATCACTGGTATTCTAATCTACAATCAAGAACTGTGCCCTCCAAGTTACTCCTCCCCAATAAGATAATGTTTATGGTGTTAGTACCGTATGAGGGTGGGTGTAGGCAGTGTGTGGGGGGGGGGGGGGGGGGAGGCCGGTAACGAGGGAGAGGAACACATGCAACATTAAGGATATTCAAAGAGAAAGACTGTTTGCGAGGACTGACATTTAAAGTATATGATATGGAAACGTACATACGAGAGAGAGAGAGAGAGAGAGAGAGAGAGAGAGAGAGAGAGAGAGAGAGAGAGAGAGAGAGAGAGAGAGAGAGAGAGAGAGAAATACCGTCATAACAGGCACAGAGAGACTACATAAAATAAACGCGCTAGGAAGGAACTAAAGAGGAAAGAGAGCAAGGAAGAGGAAGGATTACACAAAGGGAGGAGGGAGGATTTGTAAAAACCTTCTATAAGGAACATTCAGCCATATATGTTTCAAACGGCTCCAAGTTGCCTACCCTAAAGTAAATAATGTCTGTTTTAGTGTGGCATGACTTTACGAATGATGCTGTTAACCCCTTCTGTACCGCCACGTATTATTAATTTTAGATTTTTTTTTTTTGCAGTTTATGAAGGATCACTGTAGTAATAAAAATGGTTCAATGAGATAGTTTGAAGCTATGTTAATTGCTGGTGGCCCTTTCTATACTGAATAAAATTGTCTAATAGTAGCCAAAATAAAGTTTAAGAGACGTCGCCGTTACATAAAGGGTTAATTCACGAATAACATAGAGACCAGACGCATATACACGAAAGGTCTACTAGATAAGACACTTCTACGTTTGTACTCTTTGACAATTCATTGCCCTCGCAGCGCCTGGAACTGAACGAATAATGTGAGAATGAACGTTGTTTACAGAGTACACGGATTAGCATTCCCGTTTATACTGTAAATATAACGTTATATTTATCATCCCCAGGTGTGGGGATCTGCAGATCCCCGTTGTTGTTCCCTAAGCTGCCTGGCCGAACAGCCCCGAGTCCCTGAGGAAGGCCATGGCCACGATCGGGCTTTCCCACAGAGCTCTCATTGAGTGTAGATTGTGTTGTTGGCGTAAGTGGTTGTGTGAAATGCAGTCTTCTATGATGTGTTTAATGGTATGGAGTGCTGTGTTACATCCCGGGCAGGCGTCGACAACGGAGTCATCCAGTCTCTTCTGATAGCTCAGGAGAGCTGGATGGTGTCCACATCTCAGCCTGGCCAGGTGGACTCTGTCCTCGCGAGGAAGGGAGGATTCGGAAGGATGGATTTCGGGAGGTCGTGCATGCAGCTGCGTGTTGTCTGTGAGTGAGTGGATGAAGGATCGGTGAGAGATATGAGTATGGATGTGCTTCTGGAAGTTGGTTCGGGGTGGGCAGGGAGGGAGAGAGGACAATAATTGTGTGTGATACCGTGTGCTGGGTGTTGTTTTGATATTTCTTGGTGTCTGTGGGTGTGTTGCCATGTAGTTTAGTGGGTGGTCTTGGTTCGTGGAGGCTGCTGCCAGGAATTGAGTGCCTCTCATGTCCAGATGGTCTTTGACTTTGAGGATTTTGGTTTCTTGATGTAGGTGATCTGTGGGTGCAGTAGCTGTGCAGCCTGTAATGATCTTCAGGGCTTTGTTTTGAATAGTCTGTAAGGTCTTATGATGTGTTTCAGCTAGGTTAGAAGCCCAGGCTGGGCTTGCGTATTCCATCACTGATCTTATGTATTGTTTATATACTGTGATGGTAGTTTCTTTGTTGTGTCCAAATTTTGTGTGAGCAAGTGACCTGAGGGCGTTAAGTCTGGGTGTCAGTTTCTTTTTAATGTTTGTGGTGTGCTGTTTTAATGTCATATGAGTATCATATGTTACTCCTAGGATTTTGGGTGTGTGTGTATGTGTTAGGGGTGTGTTGTTTATGGTGAGTTGAGGGATGTATTCGTGTTCTCCTGTCCAACTTGTGAGCAGGGTTGCGGTGGATTTGGCTGGGGCTAGATTAAGTCTGTTTGTAGTGCACCAGCCATGTAGTGTGTTGAGATAGGGTTGGAGGAGATCTGTTTCGGTAAGGTAAGTCCTAATGGTGTTTGTAAGCTGGGCTTATAATTAGGGTTTATTATTGGGTGTGACAGGGATCTGCCTTGTGTAGGCCAATCGGCTTTCTGCAGACTCCCATTTTCTTATGTTCTTATGTTCTTATGTTATTTTTCACGTTGCTTCGTCCACATTAACGGTGCAGTGAAGGGAAAGAAGTATATAAGAATACAAGCAATTAAGAGTACACGATGACCAACAAGTTAAGGTGCACACAATGGCAGCTACTGTACGAACCTGGGCACCCTTTCCCTATAAACGGCTGCTATAGGACGTATACGGAAGTCGGAAGAGGATTAGGAAAGGAGAGAAGGAACGGATGGCTTAGGAGAGAAGGATGACTTAGATGACATTAACAACCACCAGATTAAAACAGGATCAGGTGGGTATACAGTTATATGATACGGCTTGTTGTGCCTTCTCACTTCGGGTTAATCTTCCTAAGCTAAATAGAATCACCCACTGTTTGCAATGGGGTTAATTAGAATAACTTATTTATATTTATATCCACATAAAACAAGAGGAACAGTCTGACGATATAACAAATCATCGTCTTGTTGACCAGATTATGCGCGCGCGCGTGCGTATGTGTTAAAAGGATTATGTAATAGCGGATGTATTGTGTTTCACAGTAACAATTTAACTTGCAGAGGTCTTTCCAAAGCTAACTTAATTCATCCTATCATTAGCTAAAATAAGCACAAAATAACGCAATCAAAGGGAAACAATCGAGCGGAGAGAGGAAGTAAAGTCAATAATATCCATAAAATATGAGATGAACTGAAATTAATTTAAAACTAGATGAACTGAATAGCATTTCACAAACTCAGTTGCACTAAATTGAAATTTAAAAGGTTGAGACGAGTTGAATTGAAGTTTTAAAGATTATATGAACTCAAACAAATTAATAAACAAGATTATCTAAATTAAATACAACGTATATGAACCAAATTAAATACAACGTATATGAACCAAATTAAATACAACGTATATGAACCAAATTAAATACAACGTATATGAACCAAATTAAATACAACGTATATGAACCAAATTAAATACAACGTATATGAACCAAATTAAATACAACGTATATGAACCAAATTAAATACAACGTATATGAACCAAATTAAATACTCAAACATTCGATTAACTGAATTGAGATGAACTCGCTTAAATATTTAAAGGTGTTACAAACCGAAGTAAATGTCAACAAATTACAGTACGGTACATTGGCATAAACATTAAAATATGAGATTAATTGAACTGAATGTTTAAAAATCCTACGAACGTAAAAGATTTATAAAAGAGATTAGGTAAACTTAACTAAATGATAAAATATGATACGAACTAGACTGAATGATAAATGATGCCCCCCCCCCCCCAACATAAATGCATTTCACCGCGGAGGGAAGATGAAAGGCAGCCCCAAATGAGGTGGACTGGAGGCATAATAAGACAGCTTTGGCCTGGATCCTTAAGGGGAGGATTTTAGTTTGTTTCCTACTCCTCCAGCAATCTTAAAATTTCACCCCCTCGAACCCCTTTCAAGATTAATTTGTACATTTTTCGGTAGAAAAATGTCCCGGCCGAAGGCCGCTTACCCTTAAATTACAGGCTCGCTATCGCTCGCCAGGATAAAATCGACACCTAAATGGCACGAAAGGTCTTAAAATTGACAGAATGGGGCGGAAATTCTTAAAATCACCAAACTAATGGGGCAAACGTCTTAAAATCTCAGGAGCAACGGGGCTAGGACATGAGGGAGAAGGGGGTGAAGAACAAAGTCCCTCAAGTGGAAATCTCCCCTTAAATCCTCTTGATGGAGTACAGAGAGGCCTAGTGGAGGGGGGCTCTGATAAATACCCCCCCCCCCACATGAAGGGATCAACTCAACCAACACGGGCAAGGGGGGGTGGGGGGGGATTTAAGGGGTGATTTTCACTTGAGAGGGTGATTTTCTGGATCCCCTTCTCCCTCGTGTTTAACCCCATTAGTTTGGTATTATACGATGTTTGCCCTATTAGTTTGCCGATTTTAAGACCATACGCCCCATTTATGTCAATTTTAAAACCTTTCGTGCCATTTAGGTGTCGATTTTTTCCTGGCGAGCGGTAGCGAGCCTGTAATATAGGGGGAACCGGGTTTCAGCCGGGACATTTTTCTACAAATTTATCTTGAAAGGAGGTCTTGGGGGTATTTTTATAAGCTTGATGGAAGTTTAGGGAGCAAACTAAATACCTCCCCTTAACACTTTCAATACCGGTACACATTTTTATCCTTCGTAACCAATGAGAGGCTTAATTCGCTCGGCTCCCTCTACTTATTGTTATTGTCCTTCTTCCGGATGTTGGACTGGATCAGCCGAAATAATTGTCAGGAGAGAGATAAGGAAGGAGAAGATTCGGAGCGGGTGGATGATTGACAGCGTTCAATAGAGGCCTTTGGTGCTGAGAAACGCTTTGCTTATTCTACATTTGGACGACTTTGGCTATCATTAGACGATTTTATGCAGCTTGAGAAGGATCTGTGAGAGTTGAAAGGTACATGGAAATATAGTTTTGTTGGTTTTGATATCTAAAGGTCTCAAATGTACATACTTTTTAAGTGGGGGCAGCCCAAAACAGGGCTGCCTGGAATGTTCCCATTAGAACATAATAATATAATGATAACCAAATAAATGTAACATTTTGGTTGATGATGGGTCATAAGATCATATTTTGCGGCAAAACTGTATTTATGTGTGTGCGTGTGTGTGTGGTTTTTTTTTGTGTGTTTTTTTAATAACATTTCTAGCACTGGATATGTGGAACTAGACTGAGGGTAGATTGATTTAGCTGACTGAAATATGACAACACTTGCATTTCGATGCTACATGCCAGAAGTGCTGGGGGGAATCTATAAAAAGGATCCCTTGTTAATCTGTGTGACCCCCCCCAGCCTGCAGGGCCCAGCTGAGGCAACACAGGGAAGGATTTACCGACTCAGGAAAGACATAGGGCCGTTCCTGTAAGGGGGTAGTACTCGCTTTTTCTGGACCCCCTTCTCCCTCATGTTTAGAATATTAGTTTTGAGGTTTTAAGACGTCCGTTTAGTTAGTTTGGCGATTTTGAGACCTTTCACCTCATTTTGTTGTCAATATTAAGACCTTTCGTGCCCTTTTGGTGTCGATGTTTTCCTGGCGAGCGAGAGCCAGCCTCTAATTTTAGAAGGAGGCCTTAGGCCAGGAAATTTTTCTACCGAAAAACGTACACATTTATCTTGAAAGAGGGTCTAGGGTTTTTTTTCCAAGTTTGATGGAGGTCTAGCGAGGAAACTAAAGCATATATTTATAAATATATATATAGACCAAAAACCAAACACTATCCCCTTAAACATCGTAAAAGCTTTCCCTACGACATTTCCCTACCCAGATTGACCCTTATCGTTTATCTGTATATGGGTCAATCTGGATAGGGGAAGGTCGTAGGCAAAAATCCGGCTTTGCCGGAGACATTGTTCTATCGAAAAATTTACAAATTTAGCCAGCTATCTAACTAATTATCCCAAAAAAGGTGGCTCGCTGTCGATCGCCAAGTATAAATCAACACCTGGATGGGGATGAATGTCTTAAAACATTAGGCTGAATGGGGCCAAATGGATACAACCAAGAGAGAGAAAGAAGCAGGTCACCCACCTAAAAGCTTCATTGAAATGTGGAGATTTTTCATAATACAAAGATCAGTTAAATTCTTATCCATGAAAGTACCGCATTAATGTTGCCACTTGTATTTAAATATAACCGGTCCGGTATACCTTCATAACTGCATCATAATAGAATACCCCTAGAACAGCCAGGAGTACCGTATAGTAAAGGAATATACATTGGCAATACCTTGAACACTAACACTGTTACAGTGAGGGAAGCTTTGTGACATTTAATCCATAGTTTATTTAGATATATCTTCGGCAACAACTGTGATCAAAGGATTGGTGTATTGTGACATGCACTCCAACATTTATAGGGAATACATTTATATTGGTGTATTGTGACATGCACTCCAACATTTATAGGGAATGCATTTATATTGGTGTATTGTGACATGCACTCCAACATTTATAGGGAATGCATTTATATAACATGAAAACATAAGGTCAAGAGTCAAGCTGTACCTAATAAAATAGAAGTCTATCAATTCAAAGAGTGAGCTAAAAGCTTTATATTACCTAAAAACATTTCATATTTTTAATTTTCCCTTAGTATGTTGCTAATTAACCATCACGCTGGTAAATAAATAAAAAACACACACAATACACATAGATAGATAGGATATATATAGGCTACAGAGAGAGAGAAAGCGAGAGATTTAAAAGCTAGCCAAAACTTACCCTCATCGTACAGGAAGCCAGACTCTTCAACCAGGGTGAGGTCGGGGGTAGAGCAGGGGGAGGAAGAGGGGGTCGACCAGCCTCCCCACTCCTCCTCTTCCGTCTGTGAGTGAGTGGGCGTAGTTTCCCCTCCCACATCAACCCAGCCCACCTCATATTCCTCCGGCCACTCATCACCCCTCACAACCTCAAGGGACAGGAGAGGTTGGGCTGGTAACGAGGAATCAGGGAAAGTAAAATATTGTGTTTGAAACGAGGATTCAGGGGTTGAGATAGATCGTGGTTCAATTAGGGGTTCCAAGGACGCGGTAGATTGGGGTTGAATAAGAGGTTCATGGGAGACAACCTGGGAAGGATAACTCAGGGATTCACTTGTCAGACTATAAGGGGGTTCAACCAGAGGATCACATGACAAGAGAGATAGGGTTTGTGTCAGGGGTTCATGGGGAAAATTAGCAAGGGGGTTGGGGGTATAAGAAAGGGGTTGACTTACTGGATCGGGGGGCAAGAGGGGAAGGGGTGTGAATAGTAAATCTAGGGAGCGGACAGTGGGTGGTATAGTGGGGGAACCAGGAGGGGTGAGGGAGAGGGGCTTCAACAGGGATTTGGGCGGAAGGGGTGGGCGGGTTGAGAGGGTTTTAGGAGGGAGGAGAGGACGGGGAGAGAGGGTTTTGGGGGGGAGGGGGGGGGGAGGAGAGGGGTTCGGGAGGGAGGAGAGGGTGGGTAGAGAGGGGTTCGGGAGGGAGGAGAGGATGGGGAGAGCGGGTTTTGGGTGGGAGGGGAGAGAGGGGTTCGGGAGGGAGGAGAGGGCGAGGTGAGAGAGGTTCGGGAGGGAGGAGAGGGAGAGGTGAGAGGGCGGCCCACTCCTCCCTATCACCACACCCTTCAAAGTGGGCGGTGGTGGTGGTGGTGGTGGTGAAATATTTTGGTAGTGGTGGAGGTTGGCCACACACACTACACAAGTCACGTCCGACGATCCACTTACACATTATGATTACAACACGTCAATCCCCACCGGTACACAAGGGGGCACTGGGCTCACACACAATATAAAACACACAGGTAGTTTTCCGTAACAAAAAACCCAGTCAATTCACCGACACAGTAACAGTTCAGATGTACGGTGCAAGAAAAGCTGTTCTCTCTTGGGTAACAAAAATAATCAGTTCACCGACTTAGTACACATTCAGCTGTGCAGTGTTAAAATAACTGTATTAACTTGGACACACCGTTAATTTCACCGGCACAGTAAGTTCAGATGTAAGGTGTAAGAAAGACTGTGTTAAGGTGGACACAGTAACAAAAACACGTAGTCAATTTACCGAGACGTGTAAGTTCAGATATACAGTGCAGCTAAAGATACAGTTCTGTTGACTTCACAAGGGTCCTCTAGATAAGTAACTGCAAGTAAGATACACCAAATAAAACTGAGTAAGTCAATTGTGATAGTATAATAGTTCACTGCGGGATAGGTACGATTCTCAGCACTGTAAGTTCAGATACGCCAAGTACAACACTCCGGGAAAAACTAGACGGAAGATAGACCACAGCGAGGTAGACGACTGTAGACCCGAGGTAGACCACACCAGAGTAGGCCAGACGGGGTAGGCAGAGTAGAACAAGCTAACTTGGTGGTGGTGGTGGTACAGATTTGGTGGTGGTTTGGTCGAGGGTTTACGGTGGTGGTATAGAGTTGATGGTGGTGGTACAGATTTGGCGGTCGTAGTACAGACTTGGTGGTGGTGGTGGTACAGATTTGGTGGTGGTGGTAGAGGGTTTATAGTGGTGGCATAGAGTTGATGGTGGTGGTACAGAGTTGGCGGTGGTGGTACAGATTTGGCGGTCGTAGTACAGACTTGGTGGTGGTGGTGGTACAGATTTGGCAGTGGTGGTACAGGGTTTATAGTGGTGGCATAGAGTTGATGGTGGTGGTAGAGGGTTTATGGTGGTGGTATAGAGTTGATGGTGGTGGTACAGATTTGGCGGTGGTGATACTCTCTAAACAGCCAGCAAGTGACTCCAAGAGACCAACCAGTAGGAGGAAGAGACCAGGGTGTTCACAATGCCCGGAGTAGAGGACAAGTGGCAGGCACAGAACAAGATCATCCAAGTATATACCTCGACCTGATTTTGCACACACACACACACACACACATAGAGAGAGACAGACAGGGGATACACACATAAATCACAGCACCTACATCTCCACACAGACACACACACACACACACACACACACACACACACCTGCATCACTACCATTGCCCATCACGCCTCTGTGCCCAGGCGAAGGAGAAATATACGACAAGCCTCAGGCGTGTCTTTTTAAAGTCATACGGACGATTTTTCCGGAAAGTTTTCATCGGCAATTTCTTCCTGATAACACATTAGGAGTCTATTTGCAATGTTGTCGGCAACTAGACATAACATAAATAATAACAGTTGTTAACATTTGATTAAGCTTGAATTTAGGAGTTTCCAACCCCTAATTGCCTATACAAAATGCCGACAAATCTTCCTGGTGATGTGATTTGGCACTGAAGTTAATAAAGACTGACCCCTTTACCCAGACTATGTGGGGCAAGTGACGCAACACCCTGCCAAGTGACTCCAGGGGAACACTTAAGAGAGGAAGAAAAAACAAACATTGCGTTTGCGTGTGTGTTGTAGCGAGTATATGATTGAAATGAGTGAAAGCTGCACAGTGGAAGACACGTATTAATGTCTGTTAGTGCTCCACCCCCCTCCCCCTCCCCCTCTCAATGTCTCTCTCTCTATATATATTGTGTGTGTGTGTGTGTGTAACCGAGCACGCTTGTGAGTGAGCGTGTTTTTGAGTGTGCATATGTGTGTGTGTGTGTGTGTGTGTGTGTAGGGTAAGTGTGTATAGGAGCATGAGAGACTGCATTAATGAGTTAAAAATGACTGAAGACATGTGAAAAAAACTACTGTACACGCTCTCGCTCACACACACACACACACACACACACCCTCTCTCACTCGAAAAATGTGATAAAAAACCCGTAATCCCACTCACACACACATTCATTCTCTCTCTCTCTCAGTTCCTCACCGTTTCCCAATCTTCCTGTTCACCTTGTACTGTTCATGTTAAGAGGAGATGGGCCGTTTTTCTGGTCCCTCTTCTTCCTCAGATTTAGCCCCATTAGTTTCCAGATTTTATGTCGTTCGGCCCATTAGTTTGGCGATTTTAAAACTTTTCGACCCATTTCTTTGTCTATATTTAGACTTAGTGTCATTTAGGTGTAAACAGAATCCTGGCGAGCGATAGCGAGCCTGTAATTTACGGAAACCAGCCTTTGTCCGAGACATTTTTTTATTGGAAAATATACACATTTATCTTAAAGGAGGATCTTGGGGGTGCTTTTTTAATTTTGACGAAAGTCTAGGGAGGAAACTAAAAACAAATATAAAAAATAAATATTTGTTCTCCACATTCTTTATTTACCACTTAATATATAAATGAGGAAATAAATAAGGCCATCCCCCCTTAAACTATCAAAACAGGAGGGACTCAACGATACAAAAGCTAGGCCTGGTCCAAGCCGCCCACTATAAGGAGCCCGCTGCCAACTCTCTTACAGTCACCGCCATAATCTATACCCCTCAAGTTGTTGTGACCATCAATAGGGTTCTTTTTTTTTAAGGGGAGATGGGCCGTTTTTCTGGTCACCCTTTTTGCTCATGTTTAGCCCCATTAGTTTTCATATTATACGACGTTCGGCCCATAAGCTTGGCGATTTTAAGACCTTTCGCCCCATTCCTTTGTCAATATTAAGGCTTTTCGTGTCTTTTAGGTGTCGATTTTTCCTGGCGAGCGATAGCAAGTCTGTAATTTTAAGAGGAACCGGCCTTTGGCCGTGAAATTTTTCTACCGAAAAGTTTACAAATTTACCTTGAAGGAGGGTCTTTGGTGGGTATTTCTTTTTAAGCTTGATGGAGGTCTAGGGAGGAAACTAAACAAATAATAAGATACATAAATGAGTCAATAAATACGGTGATTCCCCCTTAACAGCAGCTTGCACTTCCTCCCCCCCTCCCCAGCACCAGGTGAGATAATAGCTAGGTGGTGTCTGGTTGGCCGTGGTGTGTGTGTGTGTGTGTGTGTGACTTCCGAGTATTTGATCTCTCTCTCTCTCTCTCTCTCTCTCTCTCTCTCTCTCTCTCTCTCTCTCTCTCTCTCTCTCTCTCTCTTTCTGTTTGGACACTTGATCCTCAGTGTTTTGGAGGACAAGCAGCCTAGAAGGGTCACTAGACCTGTTGTTGCTTGATTTCCTTTGTACTTTGTACTCTCTCTCTCTCTCTCTCTCTCTCTCTCTCTCTCATATACAGTATATACTGTATATATCGTTAAAGTTTCTGTAACACTGCATTGTTTGTATTGATTTTGTAGAAACAGACCAATGGATATTAATCGTGATCGTGTACTCAACCTGTAACTGTGTGGTTGGTGTAATGGCTTAGATGCTTGTGTTCTGGGTGTGGTGTCCCGACTTCGAATCCCGGGAGGGCCATAAGCTTTCATTGGTTTATTCAAGTGCATTGGGGTTTGCAATTGATGATTATTGTTAAGAACAGGGCGTTACTTGTACTGTATTAGTAAATAGTGTGTGTTCAAATAGTTGCTGCCTCACTCCAATGTAGTACAAAACTGCATTGTTCACCGCGTCGATATTTTCAACATTTATGAAAGTTTACTTCAATCGGTTCCACGAAGCTTAGAAAGGCACAGGACCGCATTATGGGGGGATGGTTCATTTTTGTGGTCGACTTTTTTATATATTTATATTTGTTTCTAGTTTCCTCCCTAGACCTCCATCAAACTTCAAACAACACCCCAGGATCCCCCTTCAAGATATATTTGTACATTTTTCGAAAGAAAAATGTTCCGGCAGCAGGCCGGTTTCTCGTAAATTACAGGCTCGCTATCGCCCGCCAGGAAAAAAATCGACACCTAAATGACACGAATGAAAAACATAAGGGGAGAAAGGTCTTAAAACATAAGGAGAGAAAGGTCTTAAAACATAAGGGGAGAAAGGTCTTAAAACATAAGGGGAGAAAGGTCTTAAAACATAAGGGGAGAAAGGTCTTAAAACATAAGGGGAGAAAGGTCTTAAAACATAAGGGGAGAAAGGTCTTAAAACATAAGGGGAGAAAGGTCTTAAAACATAAGGGGAGAAAGGTCTTAAAACATAAGGGGAGAAAGGTCTTAAAACATAAGGGGAGAAAGGTCTTAAAACATAAGGGGAGAAAGGTCTTAAAACATAAGGGGAGAAAGGTCTTAAAACATAAGGGGAGAAAGGTCTTAAAATCGCCAAACTAATAGGCCGAACGTCTTAAAATATGAAAACTAATGGGGCTAAACATGAGGGAGAAAGGTGCCCAGAAAAACGACCCGTCTCCCCTTAAACCTGATTATAGGCTTTGTTTCTTCATCACAGGTATGTGTAGCCCATTGTTGAGCTTATAACGTACCCGACAGAGAGTCTTAAAGGGGAGAAGGACCGTTTTTCTGGGGCCCCCTTCTTCTTCCTCATGTGTAGCCCCATTAGTTTTCAAATTATAAGACGTTCGGCTCATTAGTTTGGCGATTTTAAGACCTTTCACCCCATTTGTTGTCAATATTAAGACTTTTCGTGTCATTTAGGTGTCGAATTTTTCCTGGCGAGCGACAGCGACCCTGTAATATAAGAGGAACCGGCTTTCGGCCTGAACATTTTGTTTATCGAAAAATGTACAAATTTATCTTGAAGGAGGGTCTGGGGCGGGGGTATTTTTAAGCTTGATGAAGGTCTAGGGAAGAAACTAAAAAAATATGAAAAATATATATATAAATGAGCCAACAAATACGGGGCGCCCCTCCTGAAGGTCAAACCCCAACACCACTCTTATTATTGTTGTGTGTGTTCAAGTTTTCCCGGTGCGTTAGTAGCGTACCGGTGAACTCGTAATGGGGTGCGATTGTCACATAACATACTTTCCACTACTTTGGGCTTATATTATTATGTATGTATGTATGTATGTATGTATGTATGATGTACTCTGGCCCATTATTATTATTATTATTATTATTATTATTATTATTTTTTTTTTTTTTTTTTTTTTTTTTTTTTTTTTTTTTTTTTTTGGTGTCTGAAAATATTCGCTACAACATAGTACTCAAGTTTCATGATGATTAGAGTTGAATTGATATTGATAATTTTTGAAACAATATTAATGTTATGTGCCACATATATTCCATAATTACATTCACCCTAAACACACATACACACACACACACACACACTACTGTATATATATATATATATATATATATATATATATATATATATATATATATATTAAATATAGCTGTACACACATACACACAATGATTGCATTCATATGTTTCGCCATAAGTCATGCGTGATAGCATCCATTACAACAAAATATTTGCAAGGCTAATTTGCAATTGTTTTCTTTAGGGAAACATCCCTTGGTATCTAATCATAGCATATCATAAATATTGTTAGTCATGCAATTTCATAATTATACATGCAGTTTATATGCTACACTTTATATAAACTATAGTTAGTATTATATTTTTCAGGTTAAAACAAAAAAATAATGATTTTTGTTTGTTTGTCTGCAGTCAATACAAATACACGTTTTAACCATGTCATTTCCAATGAAAATATATAAGAAAAAATTAAAACACTGAATATCACTGGATCTATATCATGACTACAATAGCATGACACGGAACACCACACTGGAAACCAAAGCGGTGTAGTGAATGGACGATGCTTATAATAAAATAGCAAGAATAGTGTGTGTGTGTGTATGTATGTATGTATGTATGTATGTATGTATGTATGTATGTATGTGTGTGTGTGTGTGTGTGTGTGTGTGAGTGTGTGTGTGTGTGGACGAGCGGTTGTAGGTTTATTGGTACAAATCTCTGGATATTTGTAGGTTTACAGGTACATGAGGTTTGGGGCGACAGTTAATCGGTACACACCTCTTTAAAATACGTTGAAATGGAGTGTTCTCGGTTAGGTTAGGTAAGTTAGGTTAGGTTAGGTTAGGTTAGGTTAGTGTAATTTAGGTTTAAAAATCGAAAAATGTACTCGTAAGCATGCACCAAATTGATGTGTACCGATAAACGCCAACCGCTCGTGTGTGTGTGTGTGTGTGTGTGTGTGTGTGTGTGTGCTTAATTACTCACTTGTTTGTACCAGTTTTGTTCCAGTTGAGCACGAACCTGTTAGTGTATTACAGTCTATTCACAATCTCTCTCTCTCTCTCTCTCTCTCTCTCTCTCTCTCTCTCTCTCTCTCTCTCTCTCTCTCTCCGATGAGTAAATTAGGCCCATGTTATCACGACCAAGACATTTATATCGTGTGCCCACTCGTAGCTGACATAGTGTATTACTGAAAGTTATTGTATTAAATTGTATTACTACCTAGCCGAGACCACTCTGTGGGGCGGTAAATAATGAATATTATGTTACGGGCGGTTTCCTGCCTTTTTTTCTCTCCTTTTTTCTCTTTCTCTGGCTTGTATCCATTCGGTCCCATTCAACCTACTGTTTATCCCCATCCAGGTGTCGATTTCTTCCTGGCAAGCGATAGCGAGCCAGCATTGTATGGAGAAATCCGCTATCGAAAAAATGTACAAATGTAGCCAGGAAAAAATCGACACTTGGATGGGGATAAACGTCTTAAAACAGTAGGCTGAATGGGGCCGAATAGATACAACCCAGAGAGAGGGAGAGAGAGAGAGAGAGAGATAAAGCAAAAACGAGGTAGGCTCCCTTAAGTAAAGTTTCTCTCTCTCTCTGAGTGAGGGGTGTGAGCCAGACACACGGAAGCAATCAAGGTGAAATACTTAAATATAAAGTTTACAATAGTATGAATCATCTAAGCCACCTGACGCCATAGTGGCAAGCAGCTATAGTCCGTTCATTCTAGGTTGGCTAGAAATCGTAACCTCTAACCTCTGTAACTCAAAAAGGGCTAGAGCAAATGAGCTGTCAATTTCCACACCTATTTCATCCCCATCATCCCCATCCAGGTGTTAATTTTTTACTGGTGAGCGGTAGCGAGCCAGCATATTTTTTATTTTTGTTTGACAGCAGGCTAAATTTGTACATTTTTCGATAGAAAAATGTCTCCGGCGAAGCCGGATTTCTTCATATGATGCTGGCTCGCTATCACTCGCCAGGAAGAAATCGACACCTAGATGGGGATAAACGTCTTAAAATAGTTGGCTGAATGGGGCCGAATGGATACAAGCCAGAGAAAGAGACAAAAGGACAGAAATAACAAAAAGCAGGTCACCCTCCTTAATACAATCCGCTGGTGGTATAATGATGAAATACCGGATAATGTTAAGATATTGCCGGAGAGAACTGCAGTGGCAATACCAACATTGCTACAACAAAGGGACCACAATTATTCGCCTATTAAGGGGAGATATCGACTTGAGGGATTTTTTTCTGGACCCCTTTCTCCCTCATGTTTAGCCCCATTGCTTTTGAGATTTTAAGACAGTCGACCCATTAGTTTGGCGATTTTAAGAACTTTCGCCCCATTTCCGTCAATTTTAAGACCTTTCGTGCATGTCGATTTTATCCTGGCGAGCGATAGCGAGCCTGTAATTTAAGAGGAACCGGCTTTCAGCCGGGACATTTTTCTACCGAAAAATGTACAAATTTATCTTGAAAGGGGCTCAAGGGGGTGTAATCTTAAGCTTGATGGATATCTAGAGACCAAACTAATAAAATAACCTTAAGAACTAAACAAAAAAATTATAATCAGTCAAAAGCTCCACCCAGTTAAATTGTATAAAATATAACCAAGGCATTCATTATACTGGATACATGTGATAGACAGTAGACATATGCGGCTGCGAGTTATAAATATAATTCCCCCTGGATAAAGCCGGTATCACACGAGCGCTTTTTCACTCCAACATTTATCCTCAACACTGGTCTGGCAGCTTACGTGGTCAACATATAAAATATTTCGGTTGCCTAAATTCATCTACCATCAGTCTAGTTTCCGATACCAGTGCAAAATAGTCCAGAAATGTTGCCAGAAAAATGTTGATCATCGAATGTCATCGAATATCATCTTGTGTGATACCGGCTTAAGGAGAGGTTTTTAGTTTGGTCCCTAGATATCCTTCAAGTTTAAGATTACACCCCGTTGAGCCCCTTTCAAGGTAAATTTGTACATTTTTCGGTAGAAAAATATCCCGGCTGAAAGCCGGTTCCTCTTAAATTACAGGCTCGCTATCGCTCGCCAGGATAAAATCGACACCTAAATGGCACGAAAGGTCTTAAAATTGATAGAAATAGGTTGAAAGTTCTTAAAATCGTCAAAATAATGGGGTGAACATCTTAAAATTAGAAAAACAATGGGGCTAAACATGAGGGAGAAAGGAGTCAAGACAAAAATCCTTCAAGTGGAAACCTCCCCTTAAGAGCTTGGTTCAGGTATTTTATGGAGTTATTTTCTAATATAACTAAAGAGTAACCCAAAATGGGAGCAAAGGGTTCCACTCAACTTTTGACTAGGACTGTACATGGCATTTATGGATCTGAAGAACGAATATGTAAATACGGCAGGCGTTATTTGTGCTGTGGATGGGTAAGTTGTGGAAAACTTTTATGATGGTACGGTCGCGCTAATAAGTCATGTCCCAGCTGTCATTACGTTTGGCTTGCTCTGTGCTGTATTAATGTCTGTCAGATGTTGAATAGGGTGGGTAAGTGTAGGAACATGTTTGTATATTTCACTCGCTATGAAGAAATGAAGCTTAGATATGGCTGATACTAATTATTGATCAACACATACTTGGTGCCGAGACATCACTTATTAGCGCGCCTGTACAAAGATGGACGGCCAGCTACTGATAGGAATAGATTGGTATAAATGTTGGGGTGAGGCAGGGGAGGGACTAGACAACAAGTAGACCATTATAACCAGTAAATACCAAACAGTGCCAACAGCTCAACTAGTTCTATTAAGGGGAGGTTTTTAGTTGATTCCCTAGACTTCCATCAAACTTAAAATTACTCCCCCTAGACCCCCTTTCAAGATAAATTTGTAAATTTTTCGGTAGAAAAATGTCCCGGCCGAAGGCCGATTCCCCTTAAATTACAGGCTCGCTGTCGCTCGCCAGGAAAAAATCGACACCTAAATGGCACGAATGGTCTTAAAATTGACAGAAATGGGGCGAGGGTTCTTAAAATCGCCAAACTAATGGGGCGAACGTCTTAAAATCTCAAAAGCAATGGGACTACACATGAGGGAGAAAGGGGTCCAGAAAAAAATCTCCCAAGTGGATATCCCCCCTTAAGTTAGGTTAGGGGAAAACTTTATATTCTTTTCAACTGACGGTAAATTGCAAAGTTCCCATCAAGATTTCTTATTGCGATATTTTGCAATGTTGTAGTGAACTATGATGCTAACTATATAAACCTGGTCTTAATATGATACCAAGACAGAGCAGTTTCATATACTTCCATTAAGTGTGAAGAAATTAACTAGTCGTGGATTCAATTGACCGTCAGTTGAAAAGAAAGAGCATATAGTTTAGTTGGTCTTGGTTTGAGTTGGCACTGGTTGATATTGTCTACTGGTTGAGAGTATTCAGAACCCAGAAAGAGGTGTATGATGCTACAGTGATCATTAATCTCCCAATGTACTTAACTGATTGAACATTGTTATTTCCGCCAAACGTAGTTTCTCGGAGATTTAGTGATCGTCGGTGTATGAGCGTATTTTGTGATCGTCGGTGTATGAGCGTATTTAGTGAT
This sequence comes from Paralithodes platypus, assembly GCA_032716605.1. Classification (NCBI taxonomy): domain Eukaryota; kingdom Metazoa; phylum Arthropoda; class Malacostraca; order Decapoda; family Lithodidae; genus Paralithodes; species Paralithodes platypus. Next base: position 8,613,870 of record CM064543.1, read on the forward strand.
CGTCGGTGTATGAGCGTATTTTGTGATCGTCGGTGTATGAGCGTATTTAGTGATCGTCGGTGTATGAGCGTATTTTTCGGGTTTTTTTAAGCAACATTTGTATAAATAACAACAACAATGATGAACTGATTTACATGAAAGGTATTTAGTACCATACTTTAATACTGTATATGGTAACTCAAAACTTTAATACTGTATATGGTAACTCAAAACTTTAATACTGTTTATGGTAACTCAAAACTTTAATACTGTATATGGTAACTCAAAACTTTAATACTGTATATGGTAACTCAAAACTTCCCACACTGGATTTGGTGATGCTTGGTTACATTTGCATACAACACCGCTGTCCGTCGTATAAACTCAGAAAGTCAGTTATAAAAGTCATACGTCACTCAGTAACGTCAGTCAGACATTAGGTACTGTAGTAAATAAAAAGCACTCAAGGCTACCATGCTCTCAGTAACTGGGCTAAGTAATTGATTCCTTA
>CM064543.1:8616859-8659359 GCA_032716605.1 Paralithodes platypus
GCTTTCAGCCGGGATATTTTTCTACCGAAAAATGTACACATTTATCTTGAAAGGGGCTCAAGGGGGTGTAATCTTAAGCTTGAAGGATATCTAGGGACCAAACTAAAAACCTGCCCTTAACCCGTACAGTACCGGTGACGTCCCTTTCATTATATTCTGGCAACTATTAGACGATTCGTTTCAGCTTAGGAAGGCCCTCTAGCAATAATAACCTAGCTTCAAACTATCTCAATCAACCCGTTTAACTACCACAGATCCTTCCTAAGCTGCATAATATCGTCTAAATATTGCTAGAATATAATATAACACACGTCGCTGGTACTCAAAGGGTTTAATTAGCCTTGAAGCTGAATAATGAAGAAATTATTAAGGGGAGATGGGCCGTTTTTCTGGTCCCTGTTCTTCCTCATGTTTATCCCCATTAGTTTTCAGATTTTAAGATGTTTGCCCCACTAGATTGTCGATTTCAAGACCTTACGCCCCATTTCCTTGTCAATATCAAGACCTTTCGTGCTATTTAGGTGTCGATTTTTGTCCTTGCGAACGATAGTGAGCCTGTAATTTTGTGAAATCTGAAGGAAACTCGTGATCAAAGATTATGTCAAATCTTCACGTCTCCTTGGGGTTTTCTCTTCAGTTTTAAGGGGGTATGGTTAATTTTTCTGGCCCCTCGTCTCCCTCTTATTTAGCCCCATTAGGTTTCAAATTTTAAGACGTTTTATCCATTAATTTGGCGATTTTAACACCTTTCGCCCCATTTCGTTGTAATTTTTAAGACCTTTCGTGCCATTTAGGTGTCGATTTTGACATGGCGAGCGATAGCGAGCCTATTATTTTACATAGACACATTTTTCTACCGGAAAATGTACAAATTTATCTTGAAGGGGTGTCTAGGGGTGTTTTTCTAAAGCTTGATGGAGGTCTAGGGAGGAAACTAAAAAAAATATATAAATACACAAATAAGCAAAATACTACGCCCATCTCCCCTTGACGGGAACTACTACGCCCATCTTCCCTTGACGGGAACTACTACGCCCATCTCCCCTTGACGGGAACTACTACGCCCATCTCCCCTTGACGGGAACTACTACACCCATCTCCCCTTGACGGGAACTACTACACCCATCTCCCCTTGACGGGAACTACTACACCCATCTCCCCTTGACGGGAACTACTACACCCATCTCCCCTTGACGGGAACTACTACACCCATCTCCCCTTGACGGGAACTACTACACCCATCTCCCCTTGACGGGAACTATTACACCCATCTCCCCTTGACGGGAACTACTACACCCATCTCCCCTTGACGGGAACTACTACACCCATCTCCCCTTGACGGGAACTACTACGCCCATCTCCCCTTGACGGGAACTACTACACCCATCTCCCCTTGACGGGAACTACTACGCCCATCTCCCCTTGACGGGAACTACTACACCCATCTCCCCTTGACGGGAACTACTACGCCCATCTCCCCTTGACGGGAACTACTACACCCATCTCCCCTTGACGGAAACTACTACACCCATCTCCCCTTGACGAGAACTACTACGCCCATCTCCCCTTGACGGGAACTACTACACCCATCTCCCCTTGACGGGAACTACTACACCCATCTCCCCTTGACGGGAACTACTACACCCATCTCCCCTTGACGGGAACTACTACGCCCATCTCCCCTTGACGGGAACTACTACACCCATCTCCCCTTGACGGGAACTACTACACCCATCTCCCCTTGACGGGAACTACTACACCCATCTCCCCTTGACGGGAACTACTACACCCATCTCCCCTTGACGGGACCTACTACACCCATCTCCCCTTGACGGGAACTACTACACCCATCTCCCCTTGACGGGAACTATTACGCCCATCTCCCCTTGACGGGAACTACTACACCCATCTCCCCTTGACGGGAACTACTACGCCCATCTCCCCTTGACGGGAACTACTACACCCATCTCCCCTTGACGGGAACTACTAAACCCATCTCCCCTTGACGGGAACTACTACGCCCATCTCCCCTTGACGGGAACTACTACACCCATCTCCCCTTGACGGGAACTACTACACCCATCTCCCCTTGACGGGAACTACTACACCCATCTCCCCTTGACGGGAACTACTACACCCATCTCCCCTTGACGGGAACTACTACGCCCATCTCCCCTTGACGGGAACTACTACACCCATCTCCCCTTGACGGGAACTACTACGCCCATCTCCCCTTGACGGGAACTACTACACCCATCTCCCCTTGACGGGAACTACTACACCCATCTCCCCTTGACGGGAACTACTACACCTATCTCCCCTTGACGGGAACTACTACGCCCATCTCCCCTTGACGGGAACTACTACACCCATCTCCCCTTGACGGGAACTACTACGCCCATCTCCCCTTGACGGGAACTACTACACCCATCTTCCCTTGACGGGAATTACTACGCCCATCTCCCCTTGACGTGAACTACTACGCCCATCTCCCCTTGACGTGAAATACTACGCCCATCTCCCCTTGACGTGAAATACAACGCCCATCTCCCCTTGACATGAACTACTACGCCCATCTCCCCTTGACGTGAACTACTACGCCCATCTCCCCTTGACGTGAACTATCTCAACACAATATCCGAACCAAGCCTTAACAACAGTCAAGCTTAATTCAGGTATGTTAAGGGGGGTGACCTGATTTTTTAATTTTTCTCCTTTTCTCTCTTTCTCTGGCTTGTATCCATTCGGCCCCATTCAGCCAACTATTTTAAGACGTTTATCCCCATCTAGGTGTCCATTTCTTCCTGGCGAGCGATAGCGAGCCAGCATTATATGAAGAAATCCGGCTTCACCGGAGAAATTTTTCTACTGAAAAATTTACAAATTTAGCCTGCTATCAAAAACATTTAAAAAATATGCTGGCTCGCTACCGCTCACCAGTAAAAAAATTTACACCTGGATGGGGATAAACGTCTTAAAACAGTAGGCTGAATGGGGCCGAATGGATACAAGCCAGAGAAAGAGAGAAAAGGAGAGAACCAAAAGCGGGTCACCTCCCTTAATTAACCCTTTCAGTCCCGGTGCCGTCCTTTTAACTTTATTCCGGCTACTATTGGACCATTGTATTCTCTTTTAAAAGGGGCCTTCAGCAATAAACAGGCGTCCAACTATCTCACTCAACCCTTTTAAATAAACAGGCGTCCAACTATCTCACTCAACCCTTTTAAATAAACAGGCGTCCAACTATCTCACTCAACCCTTTTAAATAAACAGGCGTCCAACCATCTCACTCAACCCTTTTACTCAACCCTTTTAAATAAACAGGCGTCCAACTATCTCACTCAACCCTTTTAAATAAACAGGCGTCCAACTATCTCACTCAACCCTTTTAAATAAACAGGCGTCCAACTATCACACTCAACCCTTTTAAATAAACAGGCGTCCAACTATCTCACTCAACCCTTTTAAATAAACAGGCGTCCAACTATCACACTCAACCCTTTTAAATAAACAGGCGTCCAACTATCTCACTCAACCCTTTTAAATAAACAGGCGTCCAACTATCTCACTCAACCCTTTTAAATAAACAGGCGTCCAACTATCTCACTCAACCCTTAAAAATAAACAGGCGTCGAACTATCTCACTCAACCCTTTTAAATAAACAGGCGTCCAACTATCTCACTCAACCCTTTTAAATAAACAGGCGTCGAACTATCTCACTCAACCCTTTTATATAAACAGGCGTCCAACTATCTCACTCAACCCTTTTCAATGAACAGGCGTCGAACTATCTCACTCAACCCTTTTAAATAAACAGGCGTCCAACTATCTCACTCAACCCTTTTAAATAAACAGGCGTCCAACTCTCACTCAACCCTTTTAAATAAACAGGCGTCGAACTATCTCACTCAACCCTTTTAAATAAACAGGCGTCGAACTATCTCACTCAACCCTTTTAAATAAACAGGCGTCCAACTATCTCACTCAACCCTTTTAAATAAACAGGCGTCGAACTATCTCACTCAACCCTTTTAAATAAACAGGCGTCCAACTATCTCACTCAACCCTTTTAAATAAACAGGCGTCGAACTATCTCACTCAACCCTTTTAAATAAACAGGCGTCCAACTATCTCACTCAACCCTTTTAAATAAACAGGCGTCCAACTATCTCACTCAACCCTTTTAAATAAACAGGCGTCCAACTATCTCACTCAACCCTTTTAAATAAACAGGCGTCCAACTATCTCACTCAACCCTTTTAAATAAACAGGCGTCCAACTATCTCACTCAACCCTTTTAAATAAACAGGCGTCCAACTATCTCACTCAATCCTTTTAAATAAACAGGCGTCCAACTATCTCACTCAACCCTTTTAAATAAACAGGCGTCCAACTATCTCACTCAACCCTTTTAATAAACAGGCGTCCAACTATCACACTCAACCCTTTTAAATAAACAGGCGTCCAACTATCTCACTCAACCCTTTTAAATAAACAGGCGTCCAACTATCACACTCAACCCTTTTAAATAAACAGGCGTCCAACTATCTCACTCAACCCTTTTAAATAAACAGGCGTCCAACTATCACACTCAACCCTTTTAAATAAACAGGCGTCCAACTATCACACTCAACCCTTTTAAATAAACAGGCGTCCAACTATCACACTCAACCCTTTTAAATAAACAGGCGTCCAACTATCACACTCAACCCTTTTCACTACCACACATCCTTCTTATTAAGGGGGGTGACCTGTTTTGGTTCTGTCCTTTTCTATTTTTCTCTGGCTTGTATCCATTTGGCCCCATTCAGCCTACTGTTTGAAAACGTTTATCCCCATCCAGGTGTCAATTTCTTACTGGTGAGCGGTAGCGAGCCAGCATATTTTTTATTTTTGTTAGACAGCAGGCTAAATTTGTACATTTTTCGATAGAAAAATTTCTCCGGCGAAGCCGGTTTTCTTCATATAATGCTGGCTCGCTATCGCTCGCCAGGAAGTAATCGACACCTAGATGGGGATAAACGTCTGAAAATAGTTGGCTGAATGGGGCCGAATGGATACAAGCCAGAGAAAGAGAGAAAAGGAGAGAAATAAAAAAAAACAGGTCACCCCCTTAAACTTCACAAAATCGTCTAAATATAGCTAGAATAATATAAAACAACAACAACAACAACAACAACACGTCGTGGCCGGTACAGCAGGGGTTAAAGAGGACATCCATCATACATCTGAGGAGACACGTAAGGTCGGTCCAAGTTGTAAAACCACTTCTACACTTTTGACCTTGAGTGAACACGAAAGAAACAACCTACGGACATTGGCGGGAACGAGCATCGGGGGGGGGGGGGGGGGGGGGGACGGTCGCGCTAATAAGTCATGTCCCGCGGCTGTCATTACGTTTGGCTTGCTCTGGGCTGTATTTATGTCTGTCAGATGTTGAATGCATAGGGTGGGTAAGTGTAGGAACATGTTTGTATATATTTCACTCGATATGTGTACAGTAGATTATTATGAAGCTTAGATATGGCTGATACCAATTATTGATCAAAACATACTTGGTGGCGAGACATCACTTATTAGCGCGACTGTACATATGGCGCGAATAATAAAAGGGAGACAACTAAGTAAACAAGATACTGGCGTGGAACAAACCGGAAAGATATGTTAAGGGGGGTGACCTGTTTTTGTTCTGTCCCTTTCTATCTTTCTCTGGCTTGTATCCGTTTGGCCCCATTCAGCCTACTGTTTTAAGACGTTTATCCCCATCCAGGTGTCAATTTTTTACTGGTGAGCGGTAGCGAGCCAGCATATTTTTTATTTTTGTTTGAAAGCAGGCTAAAATTGTACATTTTTCGATAGAAAAATGTCTCCGGCGAAGCCGGATTTCTTCATATAATACTGGGTCGCTATCGCTCGCCAGGAAGAAATCGACACCTAGATGGGGATAAACGTCTTAAAATATTTGGCTGAATGGGGCCGAATGGATAAAAGCCAGAGAAAGAGAGAAAAGGACAGAAATAACAAAAAGCAGGTCACCCCCCTTAAGGGAGGAAGGGTTTATTTATTGGTCGATATATTTATGTATTTTTTTACTTTAGTTTCCTCCCTAGACCTCTAACACGTTTAAAAAAACATACCCAAGAACCCCATTCTAGATTAATTTATAAATTTTTCGGTAGAAAAATTTCCCGGCCGAACGCCAATTCATCCTAAATTACAGGCTCGCTATAGCTCGCCAGGAAAAAAATTGACACCTTAAATAGCACATAAGGTCTGAAATATTGACAAAGAAATATGGTGAAAAGTCTTAAAATCGCCAAACTAATGGACCGAACGTCTTAAAATCTGAAAACTAATGGAGATAAACATGAGGGAGAAAGAGTGCCAGAAGTACCAGGTAGCCTATCCCCCTTGGAACGGGTAGGAAGCGTGAAAACAGGAAGGTACGAAAACAGCACCTGGAAGCCAATAGAAAAAGGAGGAATACGAAATATATGAAAGCACACGAAGGCAGGCATTATGAAATACTGGACACTGCACGTATCCAGAAAGGAGAACGTGCACAAGCAAACACAAATAATAGGGCAAAGGGATAATACGAAAGCAGAACATAATATTAAAGGGATACGAATAAGGGAAGACCAACGAACGTATGAAGTAAGTAGCAAAAGGGAGATGGTGTACGAAAACGTAATATGGAATGGATATGAGGAGGCACGAAAGAAAACTGTGGGAAAGAGAGGACACACACAAAAGAGGAAGAATTAAATGGGGGAATGCGAGAGAGTGAATCAAGACGCTGATTTTTTTCAAGAGGCGGTAAGAGAGAGAGAGAGAGAGAGAGAGAGAGAGAGAGAGAGAGAGAGAGAGAGAGAGAGAGAGAGAGAGAGAGAGAGAGAGAGAGAGAGAGAGAGAGAGAGAGAGAGAGAGAGAGAGAGAGGGGGGAGGGGGGGATGAAGGGGTCGAATGTTGTGAAGAGGCGGAAGGACGGAGGAATAAGGAGAAGAAGGGTCATGGGGGACAAGAGGCAGGTAGGAACTGAAACGACTCTAACATGAATGAGGGGAATGAAGGAGGGAGGGAGGTGAAAGAGGAGTGGGAGGAAGAGAGGAACAGTGAAGGAGGGAGGGAGAAGTGAAGGAGGGGAGGAAGGAGGGAGGGAGGTGAAGGAGGGGAGAGAGGGAGGAGAAGTGAAGGGGGGAGGGAGGTGAAAGAGGAGGAAGGGAGGAACAGTGAAGGAGTGAGGGAGGGAAAAGAGGGGCGGAACTTGGGGAAGTGAAGGAGGGGAGGGAGGTGAAAGAGGGGGAGGTGATGAACAGTGAAGGAGGGGAGGCAGGTGAAGGAGGGGGTGGGGAAGGAGGGGGAGAGGGAGGATGGGAGGGGGGAGAGGGAGGAGGGGGAGGAGCAGTGTGAAGGAGGGAGGGAGAGAATGAGGGGAAGTAGGCGAAGGAGGGGGTGGGGAAGAGGGAGGGAATGAGAGGAGGTAGGTGAAGGAGGGGAGAGAAGTAATGAAAGGGGGAGGGGAGAGGGAGGTGAAGGAGGGGAGAGAAGTAATGAAAGGGGGAGGGGAGAGGGAGGTGAAGGAGGGGAGGGAGGTAATGAAAGGGGTAGGGGAGAGGGAGGTGAAGGAGGGGAGGAAGAAAATGAAAGGGGGAGGGGAGAAGGAGGGGAGGGAGGTAATGAAAGGGGGAGGGGAGAGGGAGGTGAAGGAGGGGAGGGAGGTAATGAAAGGGGGAGGGGAGAGGGAGGTGAAGGAGGTGTATGAAAGGGGGAGGGGAGAGGGAGGTGAAGGAGGGGAGGGAGGTAATGAAAGGGGGAGGGGAGAGGGAGGTGAAGGAGGGGAGGGAGGTAATGAAAGGGGGCGGGGGAGGGAGAGGAGGTGAAGGAGGGGAGGGAGGTAATGAAAGGGGGAGGGGAGAGGGAGGTGAAGGAGGGGAAAAGGAGAGAAGGGAAGAAAGGATGGAAGTGAATGGAAGGAGGGAGAGAGAGAGATGAAGGAGAAGAAGAGAGAGCTAAAACAAAACAGTCAGTATCTTAAAGAACTTGTGGTCCATGCTAGGGAAATATTCAGAGCGTGCGAAATACTATTACCCTCTCCATGTAATAGCCTACTACAGAACTATTATCAACCACAGAGGGAAGGTTTGTATTTAGAGAAAATCTAGGAGTGGTTCTTTGCACATCCTAGTCATAAGCCTCTCTGGGTAGAATTCCAAACATAGTTGCATACATTTATTTCGTGGCAATAAGTCTTTAGCCACACTCCATGTACTGCCAAACCACTTAGCATCTCTAACCTTCAATAGTAAAAGCCTACGAGTTTCCAAAGAAAAGTGATAGAAAGCTATCAACTGTTTCCCAATGGAATCATTTACAGTATATATCTCTTATCTTTGACTCTCTCGAATTATTCTATATCTTTTCTGAATCCTGGAAACCGGAACTGCACCTTATAAACCGAACCGAAAGCGTTATAGAAACTACTTGCTTATTGTATTCTTATGACACAACAGTCACTCAATATAAACACACACACACGCACACAGAGAGAGAGAGAGAGAGAGAGAGAGAGAGAGAGAGAGAGAGAGAGAGAGAGAGAGAGAGAGAGAGAGAGAGAACAAGGACAGAAGAGGAGAGAATGTTGAGCCAGCACAATTGACATGTAGGCTTTCAATGGGGAAAACCGGAGTGGATATGTGAGAGACTGTGTGTGTGTGTGTGTGTGTGTGTGTGTGTGTGTGTGTGTGTGTGTGTGTGTGTGTGTGTGTGTGCAAGAGAGACTGGGTGTGTGTATCTGTGTGTGTGTGTGAGAGAGAGAGAGAGAGAGAGAGAGAGAGAGAGAGAGAGAGAGAGAGAGAGAGAGAGAGAGAGAGATCGGAAATAGAGAGGCAAAGAGAGCCACAATCATAATACAGAAAAACATACAGAAAACAAATATTGGAAATGCCAGAACATGATATGGCATTATAACGAATCATAAAACAAGAATAATATCATAATTATACATCAACTAAGTCAAACAATAAAAACATGCCAAAAACAAACAAAACGGAAATGTGTGAGGCAAAAGATAACAAAAGGAAATGCTAGCTTAGTAAAAAACGGAAATGTGTGAGGCAAAAGATAACAAAAGGAAATGCTAGCTTAGTAAAAAACGGAAATGTGTGAGGCAAAAGATAACAAAAGGAAATGCTAGCTTAGTAAAAAAACGCAAGATAATGGTAAAGAAGAAAATTACCAAGAATTAAAACGAGCACTCATATATTCTGTTACAGGGAGAAGGGAAATGCTATCAAGTTTCCCAGTATAACATTGGTTGAAGGGCTGAAAAGGATGAACAAACACACAAATTAAAATGTATAGCAAAGTTTATATATAATGAAAAACAAATAACAATAAATATGAGTATAATTTAATGAGAAGATATATATATATATATATATATATATCTATAGATATATATATATATATCTATATATATATATATATATAATTATACAGTACTGTATATATATATATATATATATATATATATATATATATATATATATATATATATATATAAATATATACTGTATATATATTATGCAAATGTTAATAGGAATGCGAGTGGAAACCCAAGAAGGAAACAGTGGCAGGAAGAAGGGGTGTGGACTACATGAACAGTAAGAGAGAGAGAGAGAGAGAGAGAGAGCTACATATAGAGATACATAGATACACAGACCACACAGACCTCAAGGTCCTTACTAGGTAGTCTGGCCTTACAAACTATATATATATATATATATGCATATTATTATATATATATATATATATATATATATATATATATATATACATATATATACATACTGTACAGTGCACACACATACACATACATACATACATACATTTTTTTTTTTTTTTTTCATATCACCCCAGCCCTCTGCAGATAGAGGTCAAGCCTTCCCTTGACAGCGTTTATTGTGTCGCTCTCCACCACTCTCGCTGGTAGTTTATTCCACTCTGTCGCCACACTGTAGGTGAAGAAACTCTTTGTGACATTTAGGTTTGCCTTTTTGGTTTTTAATTTCATTCCATTTCCGCGAGTTTGATTAGTATTGTTTAATGTGAATAGTGCATTTACATCGAGTTTGTCAAAACCTTTTAGTATCTTAAAGCACTCAATAAGCTGACCCCTCAACCTCCTCTTTTTTAATGAGAACAGGTTCAAACGTTTAAGTCTTTCTTCATATGATTTATTTCTTAATGAGGGTATCATCTTCGTCGCTCTACGCTGTACTGACTCGAGTCTTACAATGTCCTTGATCAGTTAAGGTGACCAGAACTGCACACCATATTCAAGTGGGGCCTCACCATACTTTTGAACAGTGGCACTATTACGTTCTCATGTTTATATGTAAATTTTCGTTTAATAAAGCCCAATGCTATGTTTGCCTTATTTGCAGCTGCTATACATTGGTCGGAAGTTTTTAGGTTTTCAAATATTAGTACGGTACCCCTAGGTCTTTTACTACCGTTGCGGTTTTTATTTGTTTGCCATTCATTTCGTATTTGAATTTCATATTTCTGCTACCATCCTGCAGTACCTGACATTATCGACATTGAAGGGCATCTGCCATTTTTTTCGACCACTCTGATATCTTGTTTAAATCAGATTGCAACGCATTTCTATCATCTTCGTTCAGGACTGTATTTCCTATTTTTGTATCGTCGGCGAATTTGGAAATGGTGTTGTTTAACCCTACATCAATATCGTTAATGTAAATGAGAAACAGGACCGGTCCAAGGACTGAACCCTGTGGAACTCCACTAGTGACAGGCTCCCACTCCGATTCCACTCCATTTATCACCACTCTCTGTCTTCTGTCTGTAAGCCAATTTTGTATCCAAGAATGAATTTCACCTTTGATACCTATCCTCTCCAGTTTAGCCAATAGTTTTCGGTGTGGCACCTTGTCGAAAGATTTTTGAAAGTCCAAGAAGATTATATCTAGTGATTTCGTCATGTCGTTATATGTGAATAGTTTGTTATAAAATTCAATCAAATTTGTTAGGCATGACTTATTTGATCTAAAGCCGTGTTGACTATTTTTGATTAGGTTGTTTGATTCGAGGTAATCTACTATCTAAGGATTTTTTCCATGATTTTTCCTACAATTGAAGTTAGATTAATTGGTCTGTAATTATTTTACTTATTATTATTTTTTTTTTTTAATAATTAATTATTTAATTATTATTTAATTATTTAATTATATTAATAATGTAATTATTTTTTTTAAATCTGTAATTTTATTACTGCATATTTTGCAATTATTTCTCTTTATATTATATGTATTCATTGTCGATAGTATCAATTGCTTACTTTTGCGATTTCCTTAGTTTATTTGTGCTATAAATGTAGGTTATTTGTAGGGTAGTTATTGATAGGGGTCACTTGAGGCATGCTATATTACAGGTACCTACCGATAGCACTATCGTTAGTGAGTGCTGTACTGTAGTAATATTTTGTAATAGTATAGATATCTTATCAATATTTGTATTTCTACTATTGTTAATGCTGTCATGTTGCAAATTTGATTTAAATAATATTTGACATTTAACATGTAGTTCTTTATTCATGCAGAGTTAGTAAAATTGCCAGAACGTCCGGACTCCCAAAAATTGGCTACTTCCTTAACGTGACGATAGTGCGTTGTTATATGTGCGATGGTTGCTTGGGAAACAGATTAACTTGCTCATGTAGGGATGTACACCTATGTGGTGGATTGTGTTCTTTTATTAATAATTTTCATTTTAGTAAACGTTGTTTCCACATAGCGATTTAGTAAAATTAATTTGACTTTATATTGTCCTTGTCCCAATTTTGGTTTGTTTAGTTTGCAAGTTTTACATTTTAATTACTCGCTTTGGCCTTGCTACCCTTCTTGTATATCGGCGTAATGTTCGCATCTTTCCAATCACTCGGTACAATCCCCTGTAGTAATGATAAGTTAAATAGTTGTGTCAGGGGTTTTGCTATTTCGTCCTTAACATTCTTAATTATTTTCGGGTGGAGCATGTCGGGTCCCGGGGTCTTATTTACATTTAAATTACTCAATATGCTATGTACTTTGCTAACACTGATGGTGAAATCTCCTATCACATGAGTTGAGGTGTTATTTTCAGGGGTATGATCGATAACTTCTATGAAAACTGAGCCAAAATATTTGTTGAGCATATTTGCCGTGTTTGTGTCACCTGTTATTGTCTGGCCATCTTCTATTAGCGGTCCGATTCCGCTTTCGATCTGTTTATTTTTATTTACGTAACTGTAGAATTGTTGGGGGTTTGTGGCACTCTCTCTGGCAATAGTCATTTCGTAATTTTGTTTGTTCGCCCTAATTATTTTTTTCACTTCCCTTCTAGAGAGAGAGAGAGAGAGGGAGAGAGAAGAAGGGGAAGAAGAGGAAAAAGGTCCCTTAAATTCTGGGGTAGAAACCTGTTTGTGAGCGGCGTGATCGGCAGGGGACCACTGGTGATTACTGAAGGAAGGGGGTAGGGTGATGGGCAGGGGGAGGGAGGAGGGGGGGGGGGGGCACTGGGGGTACAGGGTAGGGGATGGGGTGTAACAGGGTAGGGGATGGGGTGTAACATGGGTGGTAATAACAGGGTAGGGGATGTAACAGGGGTGGGGATTAACAGGGTAAGGGAAGCAACAGGGGTGGTACTAACATGATAGAAACTGGTATGCAACAGGTGTGAATAATGCAGTGGATGATGATGTTAGCAGGCAAGGAATTCCGTACGGTAGTACTGTATATACAGTATACACGGTGATGTCAACAAGGTAAGAGATGGATTAGTATGTATAAAAGATGATGTCAACAGGGTAAGCCATAGATTAGTATGTATAAAAGATGATGTCAACAGGGTAAGATATGGATTAGTACCGGTATGTATGAAAGATGATGTCAACAAGGTAAGATATGGATTAGTATGTATAAATGATGATGTCAACAGGGTAAGCCATAGATTAGTATGTATAAAAGATGATGTCAACAGGGTAAGATATGGATTAGTACCGGTATGTATAAAAGATGATGTCAACAAGGTAAGATATGGATTAGTACCGGTATGTATAAAAGATGATGTCAACAGGGTAAGATATGGATTAGTATGTATAAATGATGATGTCAACAGGGTAAGATATGGATTAGTATGTATAAATGATGATGTCAACAAGGTAAGATATGGATTAGTATGTATAAATGATGATGTCAACAAGGTAAGATATGGATTAGTATGTATAAATGATGATGTCAACAAGGTAAGATATGGATTAGTATGTATAAAAGATGATGTCAACAAGGTAAGATATGGATTAGTATGTATAAATGATGATGTCAACAGGGTAAGATATGGATTAGTATGTATAAATGATGATGTCAACAAGGTAAGATATGGATTAGTATGTATAAAAGATTATGTCAACAAGGTAAGATATGGATTAGTATGTATTAAAGATGATGTCAACAAGGTAAGATATGGATTAGTATGTATAAATGATGATGTCAACAGGGTAAGATATGGATTAGTATGTATAAATGATGATGTCAACAAGGTAAGATATGGATTAGTATGTATAAAAGATTATGTCAACAAGGTAAGATATGGATTAGTATGTATTAAAGATGATGTCAACAAGGTAAGATATGGATTAGTATGTATAAATGATGATGTCAACAGGGTAAGCCATAGATTAGTATGTATAAAAGATGATGTCAACAAGGTAAGATATGGATTAGTATGTATAAATGATGATGTCAACAGGGTAAGATATGGATTAGTATGTATAAATGATGATGTCAACAAGGTAAGATATGGATTAGTATGTATAAAATATGATGTCAACAAGGTAAGATATGGATTAGTATGTATAAATGATGATGTCAACAGGGTAAGCCATAGATTAGTATGTATAAAAGATGATGTCAACAAGGTAAGATATGGATTAGTATGTATAAATGATGATGTCAACAGGGTAAGCCATAGATTAGTATGTATAAAAGATGATGTCAACAAGGTAAGATATGGATTAGTATGTATAAATGATGATGTCAACAGGGTAAGATATGGATTAGTATGTATAAATGATGATGTCAACAGGGTAAGATATGGATTAGTATGTATAAATGATGATGTCAACAAGGTAAGATATGGATTAGTATGTGTAAATGATGATGTCAACAGGGTAAGATATGGATTAGTACCGGTATGTATAAAAGATGATGTCAACAAGGTAAGATATGGATTAGTATGTATAAATGATGATGTCAACAAGGTAAGATATGGATTAGTATGTATAAATGATGTCAACAGGGTAAGATATGGATTAGTATGTATAAATGATGATGTCAACAAGGTAAGATATGGATTAGTATGTATAAATGATGATGTCAACAAGGTAAGCCATAGATTAGTATGTATAAAAGATTATGTCAACAAGGTAAGATATGAATTACAACAGGTAGAGAGCAGCTTAATAAAGTCAATAATGTTAGCAGGGTAGAAGATATCTAGGATATAGGATATCATTGACATACGGGTGTAATTTGCTATGCAATACTTAATTCAGCTCATCAAAAATATGTTGCAAATATATACGTAACACTCGTCCATCATTCATACAATCTTGGCTAGAGGTGATGCCAGCAGAGAAGGGGATGCAGTAACATGACAAATTATGTATTAACAGGATTTAAGGGGAGGTTTCCACTTGAGGGACCTTTTTCTCGACCCCTTTCTCCCTCACGTCTAACCCCATTGCTTTTTGAGTTTTTAAGACGTTTGCCCCATTAGTTTGGTGATTTTAAGAATGTCCGCCCCATTCTGTCAATTTTAAGACCTTTCGTGCCATTTAGGTGTCAATTTTATCCTGGCGAGCGATAGCGAGCCTGTAATTTAAGAGGAACCGGCTTTCAGCCGGGACATATTTCTACCGAAAAATGTACAAATATATCTTGAAAGGGGCTCAAGGGGGTGTAATCTTAAGCTTGAAGGATATCTAGGGACCAAACTAAAAACCTCCCCTTAATATACTAGGCTATGGTGATGCACACAAGGAAAGACATAAGAGAACTCGCGTGAACCAATAATACGGTGGGTGGTTGAATGGTTGAATGGGTCGGTAAGAGGCGTACGGAATAAATGGCTAGGACAACAACACGAATAGAGCAGATTGATTGGTATTAGCAGGAATATCAAAACAATAGGATACGAACACTAAACTAATCATCTTTACATCACTAGTGGCAAGATAAGGGAGTATATGAAAGGAATAATTGAAGGGAAGAAATACATCAAGAGTTTGGGAGTGTTAAAGTAAAGGAGAGAGAGAGAGAGAGAGAGAGAGAGAGAGAGAGAGAGAGAGAGAGAGAGAGAGAGAGAGAGAGAGAGAGAGAGAGAGAGAGAGTAAAAATCGTTACAACTAATGAAATCGGTAGAGTGTGAGAGAGAGAGAGAGAGAGAGAGAGAGAGAGAGAGAGAGAGAGAGAGAGAGAGAGAGAGAGAATAAGAAAGAGGGGAGCCGAGTGTGAGGGGGTAGGAGACAATAGACGTGATTGAGGCCTCAAATTATATATAGTGTGTGTGTGTGTGTGTGTGTGTGTGTGTGTGTATGTATGTATGTATGTATGTATGTATGTATGTATGTATGTATGTATGTGTTATATTTAGTCTACTTGTATGTGTAAAATTGCCGAATGGGGTGATACAAGAAACAAGAACGTGTGTCCTTGTGCGTGTCAATATTTATCATGTACGTGTGTGTGTGTGTGTGTGTGTGTGTGTGTGTGTGTGTGTGTGTGTGTGTGTGTGTGTGTGTGGTGGAGAGGGGGGGGAGGGGGGCGGTTGGAGTGTGTGATGCAGGTTCGTGTACAAGGAGGCGTGGGAGGATCAAACACCGTATTCCCCGAAAACCTTTCTTCTCATCTCTGGCCTCGTAGCTTCAGAATTCAACTTTAAAGACTATTCAGCTAACTTAAACAATATTACGTTAGCACATTTGCCGATATCGGTTGAAAAGGAATCTCAAAATGTTGCCGATTGAAAGTCAGCGGAATAATCGCTGGTGTGGGTTGGTGTTTAGGGGGTGTGTGGAAGGGGAGGCCCAAGTAGTGTTTGATGAGCGTGTGAAAGGCGTTAAGGGGGGTCACCGTTTTTTTTTATCTTTCTCTCCTTTTCTCTCTTTACCTGGCTTGTATCCATTCGGCCCCATTCAGCCTAATGTTTTAAAACGTTTACCCCCATCCAGGTGTCATTATTTTCCTGGCGAGCGGTAGCGAGCCTGCATATATATTTGTTTGTTTTGACATCAAGCTAAATTTGTACATTTTTCGCTAGAAAAATGTCTCCGGCGAAGCCGGATTTCTCCATACAATGGTGGCTCGCTATCGCTCGCCAGGAAGAAATCCACACCTGGATGGGGATAAACGTCTTAAAACAGTTGGCTGAATTGGGCCGAATTAATACAAGCCAGGGAAAGAGAGAAAAGGAGAAAAAGCCGATGACCCCCCTTAATCTGGAAGGGACGTGGCGTAAAAGGGAGGGAGGTTATTCTTGTGAAACCCATTCTAAGGTGTTGTCAGGAGAGAGAGTAGACTAGAACAAGAATTACAACATGAAACTAGAAACTTCTCATCACTACCGGGCGAATAAATGACCAACATCGTCACAACTTAGTAATCATGATAGACACGGTAACTTCTATCCTGATATAGGTGAACAGAGTACAACTAGGCTATTGAGCTGCCCCCATTTAATTTGTTTGTCAGAAGAGGAAAACGTAACTATAGTTAGTGTAACTTCTTAGTAGGTAATTTAACCCTCTGCGCAGGGTGCCAAAACAGAAATTATCCAGTTCTGGATCATTTTTCTAAGCTTACAAGGATCAACTTTGCGCGGCGTCTGCGGGGGGTGCGGGGGGCGCAGCCCCCCGGTACATAACAGGGGGTCCGGGGGGCGTAGCCCCCCGACCGCCGGAGAAATTTTGAGATGTGAAGGTAAATATACGCACAATACATGCTCAAAATTTATTAAAAGGAATGAATAATATTGTAAGTAAAAGGGATGTTATGTATGTTTACTGGTGTTTAATAAGGATACTACTAGGGGAGCTGGCTGCCTGTACTTCAGTCTCAAAGAGATTCACTTCAGGTTCACTAATATAGGCATTGAAAACAGGTTTTTAAATTATTCTTAGCAGTCCCTGTTTTAGTTTTGTAACTTTTGTCCAATAAAGATTTCATGTATATTTGTTGTTGCATTCCAAGAACTATTACATACTTAATTTATATCCTTTAATATGATACATGAGTTACTATAGAGTACTGGTTAAAATACATACCGGTACCAAGTTTCAAGAATAAACTTTGATTAGAACATTTGTTTGTCTATTATTTTCCCTGGGCCGAGTACAAAATACCTGGGTAGGCTATTCCCATCTCGGGTTAAGTACAATCAGTAGGAACGTAGAAACTTACTTTAATTTTTACAACTTTAAAAGACTCAAGATTCTGCGAGGCTAATTCCGAAAATATTCAATCAAGTCTCCGTTACCCCATGAAGTCAGGTTATAGTAATGACAAGACATACCAATAATATATGTTAGTTAGCGGGTGTGTGGACTGTGGGGATAGTGGCAGCCCCCACTTTGGACACTAAGACTAAGTAAAGTTAGGTTAGGGTAAGGTAATGCAAATTATCTACTCATAACATGATAAACAATTGAACAATAAACTACTGTACTATATTCCTTGAAGAAATAAAAACAAACAATTGTACATAAGGCTGCGGAAAGATTCTTTGGTGATACCCAAGTCATGGCCGGGATTCCGGGAAATCTATAAATGCACTGTAGGCGGTAGGCCTAGCTGCTGGCTGTACACTGCTGGCTGTACACTTATTAAATTGTACCGGTAATCTGGCTAAAAAGTTACCGGTATACAAAATGAGAACATAGAGGCAGGGTGCAGATCCCACTTTGGACACTAAGTTTGGACTTTGGTTAGGGTAAGTTATTGCAAATCTTCCACTCATAATATAAACTACAATAAAATAAGATACCAGTAGATAAGATACTACTGTAGCCTATTCTGCCTATAGCCTATACCTTGAAAACAAAAACAAACGGTAAGACTGCGAAAGTATTCTTCAGTGACAGGTCTACCCCTATAATCCCACGGCATGACGGCAAACTGTTATTGTCATAGGCTATAGCCTAGCCAGGGTGTTGAATGACACTGTTTTTTTGAGTGATAACACAAATGAACTTTCTGTATAATGATAACAAAAAATTAATCCTAGCCTAGGCCTAGCCTACGTATTTTTATATTATTATTTTAAAAGTTAGACATCTAAAATAGGCCTAGGCTTAGGCCTACTGTGTTCCAAAACTCAAGAGTAGCCTAGGCTAGGTTAGCCTAGCCTAGCCTTACAAAAAAAAAAAAAAATAAATAAACAGGAATGTTGGTCTAGGCTAAGTTTAATATACACTTCCCAGGTCATTTTAACAGTTCTATTGCTTCTATATATCATATAATACACCATAGAGCAAGTTTTTAATAACTAGAAAAAAAGGTCATCTTCTAAATAATTACCATAATTGAGGACCTTCGCCGTTCCCGGGTTAAGAGTGGGCTCTGAGTCTTAGCCTACCAGAACCAGATTCCCAGCTGCCTAGCTAACCTTATTTTTTACTGTCTTTAACCTCAAATCTTCCTTGATCTTCATTAGCCTATCAATACATTATACATAGCCCCACTAGTGGGGGCAGTCCTAAGATTGTTGGATAATGGGTTATCCCCTTATCCTAAGCCTAATACCGTAATACGCCTAGCCTCAGCCTAGGCTACTCATTTCTGCTTCAAATCATCATTATCATCATAGGCCTAGGCTAATACAAGTAGGCCTAGGCTTATCTGAAAAAATAATATGCTTGGCTACTTACAAAATCGCTGTTTGGTGCTTGCTAGAAGTCAGGTTTATCCAAAGTATCACCTTGAACTTATACCTTATATATAATGAGTTCCCCAAGATTAATATGCACAATTTTAGAATGTGTAGGGCACTCGCACTTCACATGAAGTCAATGTTATATTCCAGCCCCTTAATTCACTCTATTTTTCCACAAATATATCGGTAAATAACAGCTAACACATTTCCAAGTGTTCCACAGTTGATTGGCGGCAAGCTAATTTGACGTCATCATTGAATTATTCTCGGAAACACCACAATGGAAAACATAGCTGATATTGGTTCGTTGTTTTCCATTGATCCAATCATATATATACCCCTGAAAAACCAATAATTCATCATAAAATCGTACTAATTTATAGCTTACCTTATGCCTCAAGGTCTTGCGCTCTTTGTCAAACACATAAAATTTATATTCATTCACTATTTTTAAGAAATTAGAGACCCCATAAAATTAACACATACGAAAAAATATCGTGTATTTTGCGGGAGTTTAACTGGGATCAGATCAGATCAGAAAACTAACATTCAAACTTAAATTAATATTTTACATTATTCATTTCAGTGAAATTCAGTCAATATATTAAACACATGGAGTAGTTTAGTTAATATATACATAGTTTTAGATAAATACCTATTATTATCCTTTAATCTACATATTATTGAGAATTCGAGTGCCAATAAAATTACAGTAGTTGTGTTCGTCTTGACTCAGCCTTCGGCGCAATATAACATCGGAGTGTAGGGGTACATTGGTTGTTTGTTTGTTTGTTTGTTTTAGCGGACTCTTCTATCCAGGAGTTCGTTCTATGAACGATGGATGTTTCCTTATATATTTGTTATATTGGTGCTAAAGTCAGTCACCTCATCCGAACCGAACAAGTTGTGTTTTCACAGTGTAAACAAATCGCTCTCATTACTCGAGCTCCGGATTTATCCGTCTATATTTACATTAGTAGCTGCATTTGGACTTCAATACAGGTGATATATAATAGTTCTAAGATCATAGCCAATGTAGAGTACAGTGTAGAGCAAAGCAACTATCGTTTGATGAGTGTAATGTAGAAATAGAATGGCAGGTTTAGCGGGGCTCCCGGCCGCCCCGGGACAGTCACTGGCTATTAGCCTATTTCAGTATCAATATTTTTTCAGATGTTAGGTTCGGGATCACGAAGAAAATGGGCGAATTTTGGCACACTGCCTCTGCGTCATATATGACGCGATCACGTCATATGGCGGTTTTGCCCAAAAGTATCATATGACGCAATCGCGTCATGTGAACTTAGTGAAATAGCTTAATAATAAGTTTATGACGCGATTTGCGTCATATTGAGCTCAGTAAGTTAGGTAAGTTAGATCATAATCTGTCGGTTGGTGGCAACCCCAAATTCCTCCGACTTCTAACGGTCCCTCAGTGTGAGAAAGAGTGTTGTGGGGGAAATATCGGGCGCTCGGGCAACCCCTAACTTAGTAACTAAATATGACGGAAAGAGATATAAGTATAACGACTATAATCAGAACGTACCTTACCCATCCCAAACAGCGTTATGCAGAAGAGTGACAAAATAACTGACAAACGGATTAGATCATCTTAGGAAGAAGTTATCGTAGTCATAGGGTTAAAATTAAAATAAGGATGACGAACTACAACTGTGTAGCTATGAAGAGATACTGTCCTTCCGTGGTGTGTGTGTGAGTGTGATTAAGGGCATATTTTCAATTGAGGGATCTATTTCGAGACCCCTTTCTTATTTATGTTTAGCCTCATTACTTTTGAAATTTTAAGACGTTCGACCCATTAGTTTGACGATTTTAAGAACTTTAGCCACATTTGTCAATTTTAAGACCTTTTCATGCCATTTAGATGTCGATTTTTTCCTGGCGAGCGTAAGCGAGCCTGTATTTTAAGAGGAACCGGCCTGTGGCCGGAAAATTTTTCTACCGAAAAAATGTACACATTTATCTTGAAAGGGGGTCTAAGGGGTGTTATTTTAAGCTTGATGGAGGTCTAGGGAGCAAACTAAATATCTTCCAATAAACTTATACTAGTGTCGTTTACTTGCTTATATAGTGTTGCTTTTGTTCATGTAATGGAAGAGACCTTTGATCACAAGCCAGAGTATTATAAAAAGTATATCATAACCCCCCCCCCCCCCCCCAAACACACACACACACACACACACACACTCTCAATACCTTTGATGTTGGTCGTGGCAGTACCAACCCCGAACATCCCCTATAGATCCATTAGTATTAAGGGGGGTGTTTAGTTTCCTCCCTAAACTTCCATCAAGCCTAAAATTACACTCCCTAGACCCCCTTTCAAGATAAATTTGTACATTTTTCGGTAGAAAAATTTCCCGGCTGAAAGCCGGTTCCTCTTAAATTACAGGCTCGCTATCGCTCGCCAGGATCAAATCGACACCTAAATGGCACGAAAGGTCTAAAAATTGACAGAAATGGGTCGAAGGTTCTTAAAATCGTCAAAATAATGGGGCGAAAGTCTTAGAAATTAGAAAAGCAATGGGGCTAAACATGAGGGAGAAAGGAGTCAAGAAAAAAATCCCTCAAGTGGAGACCTCCCCTTAACCCCTTCTGTACCGTAACGTCCTTTTCATTATATTATGGCATCTATGAGACGATTTTGTTCAGCTTAAGAAGGACGTCTACTAATTAGAAAGCTACACACTATCTACTAATTAGAAAGCTATAAACTATCTACTAATTAGAAAGCTACACACTATCTACTAATTAGAAAGCTAAAAACTATCTACTAATTAGAAAGATAAAAACTATCTACTAATTAGAAAGCTATAAACTATCTACTAATTAGAAAGCTACAAACTATCTACTAATTAGAAAGCTACAAACTATCTACTAATTAGAAAGCTACAAACTATCTACTAATTAGAAAGCTACAAACTATCTACTAATTAGAATGCTACAAACTATCTACTAATTAGAAAGCTACAAACTATCTACTAATTAGAAAGCTACAAACTATCTACTAATTAGAAAGCTACAAACTATCTACTAATTAGAAAGCTACAAACTATCTACTAATTAGAAAGCTACAAACTATCTCGATGACTTCTTTTAGCTACCCTATATCCTTCCTAAGCTTCACAAAATCGTCTAAATGTAACTAGAATATAATTTAAAAATACGTCGCCGGTACAGAAGGGGTTAAGGGGGGGGGGGGTACGGTAGGCTTTATTTAGTAATGTATTTATTTATTTATTTATATATTATTGGTCTAGTTTCCTCCCTAACGTTATCCTCAAGATCCCCCCTTCGAGATAAATTTGTACATTTTTCGGTAGAATAATGTTTCCTCCATATTTACAGGCTCGCTATCGCTCGCCAGGAAAAAAAATCGACACCTAATTGGCACAAAAGGTCTTGCTATTGATATAGAAATAGGACGAAAGGTCTAAAATCGTCACACTAATTTAGGCTTCGCTGAGTTTAAGGGGGGTGACCTGTTTGTGTTCTGTCCTTTTCTATCTTTCTCTGGCTTGTATCCATTTGGCCCCATTCAGCCTACTGTTTTAAGATGTTTATCCCCATCCAGGTGTCACTTTCCTACTGGTGAGCGGTAGCGAGCCAGCATATTTTTAATTTTTGTTAGACAGCAGGCTAAATTTGTACATTTTTCGATAGAAAAATGTCTCCGGTGAAGCCGGATTGCTTCATATAATGCTGGCTCGCTACTTGTATGGATACAAGCCAGAGAAAGAGAGAAAAGAGCAGAAATAACAAAAAGCAGGTCACCCCCCTTAAGGCAAAAACTAAACAAAATCAATCGAACATTCCAAGCTTATGACGCATTTGGTCTTTCTCAAGCGAACACCTGACGGGTTAAGGGGAGGTGGGCTGTTTTTATGGTCCCCCTTCTTCCTCATGTTTAGCCCCAATAGTTTTCAGATTATAAGACGTTGGGCCCATTCGTTTGGCGATTTTAAGACCTCTCGCCCCATTGCTTCGTCAATATCAAGACCTTTCGTGCTATTTAGGTGTCGATTTTTGTCCAGGCGAACGATAGTGAGCCTGTAATTTTGGAAGAACAGACCTTCGGCCAGGACATTTTTCTACCGAAAAATGTACAAATTAATCTAGAAGGGGGATCTAATAGATGTTTGATGGAGGTCTAGTTAGGAAATAGAAAATAATAATAAATATGTGAAATAATCGACCAAAAAAGAAAACCTTCCCCCTTAACTAATTTACATAATCAGTATATGTTCAGGGGGGTGACCTGCTTTTTGTTATTATGTCCTTATCTCTCTTTCTCTGGCTTGTATCCATTCGGCCCCATTCAGCCAACTATTTTAAGACGTTTATCCCCATCTAGGTGTCGATTTCTTCCTGGCGAGCGATAGCGAGCCAGCATTATATGAAGAAATCCGGCTTCGCCGGAGAAATTTTTCTATCTAAAAATGTACAAATTTAGCCTGCTGTCAAACAAAAATAAAAAATATGCTGGCTCGCTACCGCTCACCAGTAAACAATTGACACCTGGATGGGGATACACGTCTTAAAACAGTAGGCTGAATGGGGCCAAATGGATACAAGCCAGAGAAAGATAGAAAAGGACAGAACAAAAACAGGTCACCCCCCTTAATCACAATGCAAAAATGTGTGAGTAACGATTCTAGCTAGCCGTGATGACTCAGACCGAACCACCAGTGTACGTTGGAGATCCTGGACTAAACAGAGATCGGACACATTATATTACCCTCAAGCCATGTTGGGGATTCATATATCATAACAGCTGATAACATGTCACCTCGAATATAACGTCAACTCCTCACTACAATAATCTATCTATCTATCTATCTATATACTCAGGCACATACCCCATTGTATTATATTTATATCTATTTATTTATTATTTTTGTCTATGTAGCCTATTTATTATTATTATTATTATTACACAGCATTGGTGGCGGATTCTGATGAGAAACTGCAGCGGGTAGTCAAAGAGTTTGGTGTGGTTTGTGGAAGGAGGAAACTGAAGGTGAACGGCAATAAAAGTAAAGTAATGGTGTGTAATAGGGGAGAGCATAGGGTGAATCTAGATGTGAGGCTGGATGGGGAAATATTGGAACAAGTAGAGTGTTTTAAATATCTAGGAGGAACGATAAGCAGGAGTGGAGGTATGGAAGTAGAGGTAAAACAGAGAGTGTGTGAAGGAAGGAAGGTTTTCGGAGCAATGGGAAGTATGTGGAAGACGAGAAATCTCGGAGTGAAAGTAAAAAGTGCACTGTATCAAGGAATTGTTGTGCCAACAGTGATGTATGGGGCTGAGACATGGGCTCTGAAGAAAAAGGAGAAAAGAGGGCTGGATGTGATGGAGATGAGCTGCTTGAGGAGTATGTGTGGAGTTACTCGTAGAGACAGATTGAGGAATGAAGAGATACGTAGGAGAGTGGGGCAGCAGGAACATTTGTCAGCCAGAGTGGACAGAAGGGTGCTGAGCTGGTATGGTCATGTTGAACGAATGGGAGATGAAAGGCTTACAAAGAGAATATGTGAGTCAGGTACAAGGGGAGATAGAAGGGCAGGAAGACCCCCATTGATATGGAGAGACTGTGTAAGAAAGGCTTTGGATGATAGAGGAATGTCTATAGATCAGGCAGGGAAGTGGTGATGGACAGGAGTGAATGGAGAATGCTTGTGAATAGTTGAGTGAACACGTGGTCATTTGAAGTAAGGGGTCGGGCGCAAGTTGGACTAGATAATAGTCCATCAGGCGCCTGGCCCGGGGAGACGATTAATATGAAGGGTGCGCCTGGAAGTGTGGTGGGAGGGCTTGTGGCTTTGGCTCCGCTGCATGTCTGCCTGCCGAAATCGGAACCTCTCCGGGTGGTCGGGGGCCGGGGGAGTGCTGGAGCGACCTTGGTGACCCTGGTCTCTGGGTCTTCTCCTGGGTGACCTGGATGTGTGTGGGTTTGTGCTTTTTATCTGTGTTTATTTGTTGTTTTATGTTGTTTTTGTGTTTTCCCTGTTCTTGCTCTGTCTTGAGTCGGCTACCCCCGAAATGGGGATTGGGCCTGAGCATATAGATAGATAGATAGATTATTATTATTATTATTATCATTATTATTTATGTATTTATTTATTATTATATTTGTTAGCTGGGGGTGACCGACTCTAGACAATAATACGTGTTATCATTCTATCCCGGCTAATATTTCACGTTTATATTAAGCTTTCGGAAAATATGTGGGATTTATAGGGTTACTTTTGGTAATTTGGTTATTTTTTGCACCTTCCATTTCTGGAGCCCTTTCCTGAACTGAGTTAAATCGTCTAGAGTTAGTTTGCATATAATTAGAATTACACCATCCTACAGATTAGGGTTAAATCGAATAAAAGGTCAATAATTTGCCTGGCTGATTCATTTTGGTTAAGCCAGTGTTACATTAGCTCCTTTTCCGTCAATTTGTACGGGCAATTGTAGTCTGGCATCTTCAAAATTTAAGTTGTATCATAAATCAGCCACCTAGCATATTCTACCTCCAGTCTAGTTTCCGATGACAAAGTGAAAAGGCCTCAAAATATTACGAGAAAAAACTTGCTCGTCAAAAATTGCCGTAAAAAAACGCTCGTGTGACATCACCCTTAGTCACTCAACCCAGAATTCCAGACTTATTGACCACTTGCGAGATTCTGGTATATTGGAGCTGTAGGCATTGGTGTAACTGTTTATCTACATCAAAACTCACTTTATGTTTCAGGAATATTGATGTTTACGACTCCAACTTATGTAATGCTCGAAACTCGCAAGTGTTCAATATATCGATTTACTTTGATTGATCTTATATAATCTGTAGGTATTGGTAACACTAATTATGTAAAAATTTTCATATTTAGTAAACAAATGATCAACGTATTGCAAGACTGGACTATTTTCTAGCAATATTAATCAACATAGACTAACTTGGAAGGCTAGCATGCCATACTATTGTTGTTGTTGTTCCCCAAGCTGCCTGGCCGAACAGCCCCAAGGCCCCGAGCAATTCCAAGGCCATAACCGAGCGCCCCCACAAAACTACTATTGTTATCGGTGTTGCATAGGACTTGATCTAGCTCACAAAACCCAAAGTTGTTAAGGGGAGATTTCCACTTGAGGGACTTTTTACTTGACCCCTTTCTCCCTCATGTCTAGCCCCATTGCTTTAGAGATTTTAAGACGTTTGCCCCATTAGTTTGGTGATTTTTAAGAATTTCCGCCCCCTTCTGTCAATTTTAAGACCTTTCGTGCCATTTAGGTGTCAATTTTATCCTGGCGAGCGATAGCGAGCCTGTAATTTAAGAGTAATCGGCCTTCGGCCGGGACATTTTTCTACCGAAAAATGTACAAATTTATCTTGAAATGGGGTCAAGGGGGTGAAATTTTAAGATTGCTGGAAGAGTAGGAAACAAACTAGAAACCTGCCCTTAAATCAAATAACTCCTACTGGTCTACAAACACTGCTAGGCTAATTGTGGATAATAACATATCACGGCTACAACTCATGTAAAGCCACAACAAGGGTTATAATTATGATGACAGATATGTAGAAATTCTGGCGTTATTAAGGGGAAATTTCCACTTGAGGGATTATTTTCTTTACCCCTTTCTCCCTCATGTTTAGCCCCATTGCTTTGACATTTTAAGACGTTCGCACCACTAGTTTGGCGATTTTAAGAACTTTCGCCCCATTTATGTCACTTTTAAGACCTTTCGTGCCATTTAGGTGTCGATTTTTTTCCTGGCGAGCGATAGCGAGCCTGTAATTTAAGAGGAATCGGCCTTCGGCCGGGACATTTTTCGGTAGAAAAATGTATAAATTTATCTTCGAAGGGGGTCAAGGGGGTGTAATTTCAAACTTGATGGAAGTCTAAGAAACACACTAAAAACGTCCGCTTAAGTCTATATTTATTGAAAGTAGAGCAAACTGTATCATGTGGGTGACAATGAGTACAAACCTCAGTCGGGGGGAATAATAAAGTAACACCTTGACTAATACACCGGAATGCATCCAGAGGTGAGTGGGTATGGGTCAGAGAGCAAGGTCCAGTTATCATTACGACAATACTAAAGAATAATTACTAATTTTAATTATCAAACTAAAAAAAAAAAAAATACATAAAAATCCAGTTATTACCGTTCATTCAACTTATATAACTTATTATAACTTATTAAAGTTATATACAGCAAATAGCTATATATAGGTAGACTTCGTTAGATACTAAATAATTACTATATAAATAGTCGTTTGCCAATACCTCTTTGTTGATAGTAATACCATAACATAGCACAATTACAGATGATTAAATAAACTGGAAAGGCGCTATGTACGTAAATATGGTATATCCCATTATGACATTATTTGCATTATATGCTGGCCACTATTATATGCTGGCCACTATTATATGCTGGCCACTATTATATGCTGGCCACTATTAGACGATTCTATTCAGGTCAGGAAGGCCATCTACCCATTAAAAGATCATTCATATATCAATTTGATCCTTTTTTGCTACCATAAATCTTGGCTAAGCTTCATAAAATCGTCTAAATATAGCTGAAATTCAATAAAGAAAACGTCACTGGTACTGAATGGGATATATATTCAGCCGTTGTCGAGAGTCTAGTGTGGGTGAGAGTGAGTCAGGCAGTGTACAGATGTCAGACTGAGGGAATACAACATTAATGCCTTGACTCATACACCGGAATGCATCCTTAGAGGAAGTATGGGTCTGGTACTGAGATAGCTATTATATCACAATGTTACCGAGTCTGTCATTATGGTGGAACTTTTTGTTGTTATAATTATTTTTTTTTTTTTCCTATTTGGATGAGGCAGACAAAAGGAAAAACTGCCTGTGACGAGAGCCTCCCCAGAATTAAAAGAGTGACAGGGCCAAAATCAAGAAATGTACGAGCCAAAATGAACTTTAGACAAAGCAGCACGATTACCTGTAGTGAGTTATATTTCATACTAAACTATTATATAAACACCGGCATCCTGATACAGTTTAGTTATATTTCATACTAAACTATTATAAAAACACCGGCATCCTGATACAGTTTAGTTATATTTCATACTAAACTATTATATAAACACCGGCATCCTGATACAGTTTAGTTATATTTCATACTAACTATTATATAAACTACCGGCATCCTGATACAGTTTAGTTATATTTCATACTAAACTATTATATAAACACCGGCATCCTGATACAGTTTAGTTATATTTCATACTAAACTATTATATAAACACCGGCATCCTGATACAGTTTAGTTATATTTCATACTAAACTATTATATAAACACCGGCATCCTGATACAGTTTAGTTATATTTCATACTAAACTATTATATAACACCGGCATCCTGATACAGTTTAGTTATATTTCATACTAAACTATTATAAAAACACCGGCATCCTGATACAGTTTAGTTATATTTCATACTAAACTATTATATAAACACCGGCATCCTGATACAGTTTTAGTTATATTTCATACTAAACTATTATATAAACACCGGCATCCTGATACAGTTTAGTTATATTTCATACTAAACTATTATATAAACACCGGCATCCTGATACAGTTTAGTTATATTTCATACTAAACTATTATATAAACACCGGCATCCTGATACAGTTTAGTTATATTTCATACTAAACTATTATATAAACACCGGCATCCTGATACAGTTTAGTTATATTTCATACTAAACTATTATATAAACAACCGGCATCCTGATACAGTTTAGTTATATTTCATACTAAACTATTATATAAACACCGGCATCCTGATACAGTTTAGTTATATTTCATACTAAACTATTATAAAAACACCGGCATCCTGATACAGTTTAGTTATATTTCATACTAAACTATTATATAAACACCGGCATCCTGATACAGTTTAGTTTATTTTCATACTAAACTATTATATAAACACCGGCATCCTGATACAGTTTAGTTATATTTCATACTAAACTATTATATAAACACCGGCATCCTGATACAGTTTAGTTATATTTCATACTAAACTATTATATAAACACCGGCATCCTGATACAGTTTAGTTATATTTCATACTAAACTATTATATAAACACCGGCATCCTGATACAGTTTAGTTATATTTCATACTAAACTATTATATAAACACCGGCATCCTGATACAGTTTAGTTATATTTCATACTAAACTATTATATAAACACCGTTATTTTGATATAGTGTGTTAAAGATTAACTAGATAAGAGTGTGCTACTGTATACTGGCCTGGAATACTTCCGTTTTAATAGAGATTTGATACAACATAGAATAATATATTTTATTTATATTATATTTTCATTCCAACACCAAACACCTCCAAAAGAAATGAATGAAAGCAAACATGTGATCCACCAGGATCCGAACCTGGGTTAGCACATACAGATTTTAAACACTAACCATTACACCATCAAGGCAGTTGTAAGTACAGCACATGACTACAATTAATATCCATTTATCGAATACTGAACATTAATCTAATCACGTACTACACCCAACTACACTTATGACTAGCCTATGGTTAAGTGAAAGGGAAGGATACTCATGGGGCACAGATCATATAGACCGACATCGCTACGAAATATCCCTGAACCTAATGATAATCTATTTTCATCAATTTCACTCCAACACCAAACACCTCCCGAATAACCGAGGATAATAAGCCACTGTAAGGGCTATATGATGACACAGACACAGCACATCATCAGGTGTCTAGTCTATCCATGCTACAAAGAATAGTGTAGGTATGCATGAGTCAGAGTGCTCAGATGTCAAACTAAGGGAACACTAAATTAATGGCTTGACTCATACACCGGAATGTACCGAGACCAGTGTGAGTAAGTAGGCTATGGGTCTATATGCCGTTCACTATAGGTAGGACAAATATATTCACCACTAACCTCTATAACTCATAAAGGACTGGTGGTGATGGGCTGGTCTATCAGAGTGAGAACTGAGCGATCTCTGCCATACCCATAGCTTACTCTGACTGATCCTTTAACTTATATATTTTCTAGATCTCAAGTGACGGCGTCTTTTCCGTGGATTGACCTCCCTACTGCCAGCCTAGAGGTTGGCAGATTGGAAGCCAAAGTGTCACATTTTTCCTTTGCCCGTCAACTTTCCCTTCATAATTGCTGAGGGGCACAGGGCCTTGGGTGGGGCTTTGGTTTCCGCACCCTTCTCAGCTCCCCGCCTTGGAGTGGCTTCGGTCACCTGGGCTTTATTAGTGGTAAGTAGGGAGGGTTTTGCGGGGCGCTCGATTATGGTCTTGGCCTAGCTCGGGACCTTGGGGCTGCTCGGTCAGACAGCCTGGGGTACAGCAACAACAACAACTCATAAAGGACTAGAGTAATCGAGTTATCATTTCTACCATTGAGGAAGGGTCAGCCAGAGATTAGGTGTAGACATTTAAAGCCCATTTGCTCCAGCTTCTTTTTAGTTACAGAGGTTAGGGGACACAATTTCAGGCCCACCTATAGTAAATGGACTATAGTAGTGTGATAATTGACGACACTTGTATCTATGCTAGTTGTACAACAGACGAAGGTACCAAACGTGGGAAAGGCATGTCAAGGCAAAGGGAAAGCCGATATAGTATTTACCCCTTTAAATACTATAAGTCCTTTCTCGGCTGAATGGAATCACCTGGCAGTAGCTTTAATAAGAAAATATGTCGTATTTGGACTGAAGCGGTTAATGAATATGCTAGGGGCTAAGTAGTACAGTACTATATATTATTAACACCAAACTAGAACTACACAACACAAAGATTGTCCGTAGCTAGTGTATTATCAAATAAAGAAAATATCTAATACGAACAATTGATTAAATGTGCTAGATAATAACTAAGTATAAGTTATTTAATGTAACATGCTACTCGAGTGCGTTGAAAGTAAAGCATATCGTGGGAATATTAATATGGTGTTATGCATATTGTGAAGTTGAGAAAGTGTTGCAGGGCTAAAAGTCAAAGGTAAACAAGATGTCAATAAAATATAGATGGGCATATTGATAGTGATTTACCTGTAGTGATTGGATCTGCCTTTCAATACTCATATATGATGGGTTATTTTTACCAATATATATACCTTAAGGGTACTCATTAAAAGCACATTAATAACCCTCTTCATATCTTCTTTAAACTCAATATTGTTTACAGTGTGAAGGCATGAGAACAAAGGGTCATAAAGGACAAAAAAGCCTAACAAATCAGCTGATCCATAGAGGGGGCTGATTGTGACTAATCTGCTTAACCTATAGGCCCTAAGTGAAACAAGAGAGAGAGAGAGAGAGAGAGAGAGAGAGAGAGAGAGAGAGAGAGAGAGAGAGAGAGAGAGAGAGAGAGAGAGAGAGAGAGAGAGAGAGAGAGAGAGAGAGAGAGAGAGAGAGAGAGAAAAATAATGAGGGACAATATACACAGGCCTGGAGGGGGACACTTCAACGGCTGTTCTGGAGCGAAGAGCCTCTCAAACCTACACACACACACACACACACAAACACACACAAACACACACACACTCACTCACTCACTCACTCACTCACTCACTCACTCACTCTCTCTCTCTGTCAATTACAAATTGTTCCAAAATAGCTGTCAGAAACTTTTTATATAGCCTATCTGCCTGACAATGTATTTTAAATTGTCATTCTCACTACATGTACTGTTTTGTATATATATATGTACACACATATATAGTTACAGTATATACTATCTGAGCTAGCAAGGGGTCGGCAATATTCCTCTCGTCTATAACTAGTTTCGGAGATCAACGGGACGCAGCCTATGTCACTCCCTGGGTCGTTACCTGACCACACCCGCTAGGAATACCGCTAATCAATAACGTATAGCAACAACCAACCTGAAGTAGTCCTATTGAAAGGATATAGAAGTCTGGTTTAACTAAAGTGGGTTTCATTTCATATGGTGGTAAATTGCGAAGTTCCCATCCCGATTTCTCCGTTATTTTGAAGATTTTGTAGTGAGAAAATGGTGCTAATTATATAAACATGGTCTTAATATGATGCAGAGACGTAATAGTTTCATATTTGCCCATTAAGTATCGAGAAATTAGCTGCTAAGGGATTCAATTTATCGTCAGTTGAAATGAAACATGGTATAGATGAAGGTAGAAGGGTATAATAATTAATAACACTATAATGACTCACCAATCACATCACCAACACCACACCAGGACAACACTTACCTGAAAAGAGAAGACAAAACAGTGGTTAAAGTAGGGTCAGAACTGTATATTGATAATGCATAGACACGACATACACGCATAGATTGTACTAACTCTCACTCACACATACAGTACACACACTTTCTCACACTCTCTCTCTCTCTCTCTCTTTCTTCTACACAACACACGTATAGAATACAGGCACACACATTCACAAACTAGTATTCATACACACATTCACAACAGCAATAACATGTATATAAATACAAATCACACATATGCGCAAAATCTCATACAATTATTAAAAATTAAAAATTAAAATCAACAGACACACACACACACACACACACACACACACACACACACACACACACACACATTGTACATATAATTACTGTGAAACGCTGTATATATATATATATATATATATATATATATATATATATATACAGTATATATATATATACTAATGCAATGCCCAACCATTTACACATTACAATTGTGCACAAAGAAACAAACTACACAACTTATTAAGCGCACACACACAACACAGATACTGATTCCCTCCCTCTCACACACACACACACACAGCCCGTAGCCTAGTAGGTAGAGCTCTCGTCTCCCACACGAGGGGTCTGGGGTTCAATCCCCGGCCGGGCGGAGACAAATTGGGCTTGTCTCCTTTCATGATTGTGTTAGCCTCAGTTCACCTAGCTGTAAATAGGTACCTGGAATAAGTGGACGACGTTGTGACGTCCAATCTGGGGTTGGCAAAAATGGTACAAGGCGAGATGGGTATCATATGGTTCACCTAAGCTGATGGCTACCTAAGCCTTCGGGCGAGACGGTACCGTCTATAGTGAGAATGGTACCATACAAATCCACCCTAAGCCTTCGTTTCCGATGTCGCCAATTGGCTAAAAATACAGACTACACACACATCCACAGCCATTCCAACGATACATATAACACCTACACATATAGGAGGCGGGAAATAACGAGCATGCTCACTCCCGCAATACAACTAGAGTAAGTATAACTAGAGTAAGTACACATACATGAACACTGAAAACAAACACACACACACACACTCAAACATACACACTCCCACAATCACACTCCTACACACAAACATACAAACACGAAAGGCTGGTGTGAGTGAGACAGGTGTTAGTCCAGCATGAGATCATATCTATTAACGTATATACTCACCTTTCTTAGTACGACGATCTACACCACACACCTTTAACCCACACAAAGAGCTAGATAGGGCACACGTAACGTAAGTAGAATCGATTAAAACAGCTTGGGAGGTAAATCGATTCAAGGGCACACAGAACAACCCAAAACAGACAAAGAAGCACAATAAAGAGGTAGGTAGAGATAGACCATAGAGATACATAGTTGATAAAGATAGATAGATAAATAGTGTGATAGTTAGCTCGATAGGGAAACAGGTCAGGTCAAACAGGTCAGGTGAAGGTATTGAGGGATAAGCCTTTACGAAGGAATGCAGACAAAACAACAGACACAGACACAATCCCAAGCAGAATGACGGACAGGCAAACAGACAGAGATAGATAATTATATCCGATAAACATATAAATAAAAATCCAATATATATAATATATAAAATATATATTAGCATAGTATGTAGATGTCACAGTTATTCAACAGTACACAACATGCAGTTTTATTAAAACTTGTCAAATTTGTAGGAGCAATAATTAATTATTTCAAAACCTAAAGTCTTGAACTTACTACAAGGCCACCAGAAAAGTTGAACTCTAATTATGTAAAAATAATATTTTATATGTATTATTGTCCTTTGTATTTGTATTGAAGTATGTACTCTAAAATACCCCACTTAGGGTCGCTCGAGTTAATAAACCTTTCACACCTAACAATAAATATAGTATAGGTACAGCCGGATGCCAGATATAGTATAGGTACAGCCGGATGCCAGATACGTTGCCGCCCACAGTTGAATTAGTTCTGGGAAAGGTGGAAGGAAGGTAGAGCACATGACTTACATATATTAATGGTATATAAAAACTCATAACTATACCGGATATATACAGTATAATATATATATATATATATATATATATATATATATATAATTTATACTGTAAGTACATACATACAAAACACTTTAACCCCTTCAGCACGATGGTCTTTTATACTCGTATCATGGCTATTACTAGACGATTTTACTCCTCTTTAGAAGGAGTTATAAAAAGCAAAGTGAGTCAAACTATCTCAACTAACCCTGTAACTTTCAAAGGTCCCTCCTAAGCTGAACTAAATCATTTATAAATACCCATATAAAACAGGAAGAATAGCATCATGGTATAGATGGGGAGAATTCCAATTGAGGGAATTTTTTCTCGACCCTCTTTCTCCCTCATGTTTAGCCCCATTGCTTTTGAGATTAAAAGACGTTCACCCCATTAGTTTGGCGATTTTAAGAAATTTCACCCCATGTTCACCTCCACTGCCATGTCTTCATTATCTTAGATACTGTCAGATAATATTTCTAATTACACTACTTGTCACATACTAGAACCTTTGTTGTCACCCGCTATTATTTATCAGTGCCCTTAGTCCGCTCTCTCTCTCTCTACTTCGCTCTCTCTCTATTTCTCTCGCTCTCTCTCTATTTCTCTCTCTCTCTCTCTCCCTCTCCCCACCCCAACTTTCTCTCTCCCTCTCCCCACCCCCTCTTTCTCTCTCCCTCTCCTCACCCCCTCTTTCTCTCTCCCTCTCCCTTCCCCCCCCCTCCCTCTCTCTCTCTCTCTCTCTCTCTCTCTCTCTCTCTCTCTCTCTCTCTCTCTAAATATTGTAATATATATGTGATCTAGTCAAAGGGGAAATTTTGTATGTTATCAAGTGATTACATATATTCTCTCTCTATCTCTCTCTCTCTCTCTCTCTAAATATTGTAATAGATGTGTGATCTAGTCAAAGGGGAAATTTTGTATGTTATCAAGTGATTACATATATTCTCTCTCTCTCTCTCTCTCTCTCTCTCTCTCTCTCTCTCAAATTACCAGGGAAGGTGGTGGAGAGCAAGACAATTGACATATTCGAAAGAGGCTGGGCATTAATCTCGAGGACGCTGGGAGTAACATAAGAAACTACTTTAGGTTTAGTAATTGTAGTATAACACGTATTATAAGTAGAATAATTATTCTTTTGTCAACTAAATTCCTAATGTCGGTGGATATGTGGGTGGGGAGAGAGCCTTCTGCTTTATTGCCCTTGGCTTCCACTTGATAGCAACTACCATTACAAATTTAAGTCCAGCAAGTCTACAGCCGGTATCACACGAGAGCTTTTATAGACAACATTCGATAATCAACATTTTTCTGGCAACATTTCTGGAATATTTTACACTAGTATCGGAAACTAGACTGGTGATGGATGAATTCAGGTAAACGAAATATTATAAATGTTTACCTCATAAGCTGCCAGACCAGTGTTGAGGATCAATGTTAATGGGAAAAGTGTTCGTGTGATACCGGCCTAATAGGGATCGCAAGTCCTGTGTAGGGTATGTATCTACGTAACTTTGTGTAAATATTTTATCAGCGCCTCAGCCCCAGTAACTAATCTTCACCGGTGTACCCTGCTAAGTGAGTCATGGGTGGCTTGTTTCAGGTCTGTGTGTGTGTGTTTTTTTTCTTTCTATGTGATTGAGGGAGGCAAAAGGCATAACTGCCTATAGCGAGTGCCTTCCCCATAGTTGAAAGAGTGACAGGGCCAAAATCAAGGGACGTTCGAGCCAAAATGCCTGGACACACGGAGTTTGAAGCAATTTAAGTCATAGGAAGAGGGAAAGACTGATTCTGGGAGAGTTCCAGAGCTCAGCTGTTGAGTAGCAGAAAGTTTGAGAGTAACGTTTCACTCTTGGGTTGGCGAGTTGCACAGAGTAGGGGTGGGATTGAGTTGCAAGACGGGTACCACGTGCCCTACGTAAAGGAGGTGGTATACACTGGGAAAGCTCTGAGGAACACTGATTATTATAGTAGCGATAGAATAGCGAGAGAGATGCAACATTGCGGCGGAGAGAGAGATTGCAGAGAGTTGGTGAGTGGACGGGAGTTAATGATACGAAAGGCGTTCCTTTCAACTTTGTCTAGGAGAGCGGTGTGAGAGGAACCTCCCCACACATGTGAACAATAATCAATACAAGGACGCACTATGCCCCTGTACAGAGCAAGAAGCTGTGCAGGGGAAAAGAACCCCCTAAGGCGGTTGAGCACACCCAGCTTCTGGGAGGCTGCCTTAGCAAGACTGGTAATATAGTCCTTCCAACTGAGAGCAGAAGAAAAAGAGACACCAAGAATATTGAGAGAAGATGAAGGCTTGATTTTTGTATTGTTGAAGAATAAGTAAGAGTGTGTGTGTGTGTGTGTGTGTGTGTGTGTGTGTGTGTGTGTGTGTGTGTGTGTGGCTGTGTGTGTGTGTGTTAATTTGTCTTTCTTTCATACACGGACACTGGATCTGCTATATTCACAGGCTATATATAGGAAAGCCTACGAGGTGCGTGTTAAAAAAATATGACACATATGGAGAGAGAGAGAGAGAGAGAGAGAGAGAGAGAGAGAGAGAGAGAGAGAGAGAGAGAGAGAGAGAGATATACTAAACCAGAGCCAATCCATATTCCAAACCTCACCACAGACACTGAAACCAAAGGGCAGATAAATACCAACGTAGGCTAGCTAGGGTACAAAGTCAAACCCAGACATTCCCAGATCAATAGTGTGCAAGGCCAACCAATGTCGGGAGTGTAGTAAGTTGTAAACGTGAAGTGGTAAAGGCCAAGCAGAGTGAATAATGGATATGAGTGTGGCAGCAAAGGTGAGGAAAGAAGAAGAGAGAGAGGAGTGAAGGTTATAACTAGCCTTGGTGTACCAGGATACTAACAGTAGGTTACATGGGTCCCAGACACCTCGACCAGTAGACCATTTCAACCAGTAGATCTTGATCAATTAGGGCATGGAGGCACACATTCCATTTTCTTTCTCTCAGTCAAATGCAAAACAAAATTTGTTTCTCCATGATGTTCTATTGCTGTCCACAATAAGGAGGAAGCATTCAAACGGTACCAGTACCGTCGCATATTAACTAAAAAAAATCGTACTTTCGATGTTTCTGCCCAGAAACAAGTCAAATCTGTTCTTCGGCTCACCAAAAACGCCTTCATCAATAAAAAATGCTCTTAACATTCCAACTCTATCTCTTCTCATGCTTTCTGGCATCTAGCCAAAAACCTCTTCAACAATTTAATTTACTCGTCTTTCCATCCTCTTTCCACAACGGCACCACTGTCACTTCTTCTTCTGACAAAGCTGAATTCTTCGCTTAAACTTTCGATAAAAACTCAACCTTGGATAATTCCAGTGCTATTCCTGCCTCTCCACCCCCATCTTCTTCTTTATGCATAATATCCTAAACTGAATGTATTTTCTGCTCTCTCTGGGCTTAATATTAAGAAAGCGTACACACCAGATGGTGTTCCTCCTGTTGTACTCTACAACTGTTTTTCCGTGCTGACTCGTCTAGGCAAACTCCGTCTCAGTCTTTCCTCTAACATCTTCCCTTCTTGCTGAAAGTTTGCTCTCATTCAACCTGTCCCACAGAAAGGTGACTCCTCTCAACCCTCTAACGTCCAATTATTCTCATTGTTTGCATCTCTAAACTTTTGAAATTTATTTTTAATTCAAAATTGTAACTATTAGATTGGAGATATGGGATTTAAGATTAGGATTATTGAGGGAAGAATAGTGGCTCTAGCTCATTGCAGAAAGGATTCCGAGTTAGCTTAACCCCTTCTGTACCGGCCATGCAATATTTATTTTATTCTAGCTGTATTTAGACGATTTTGTGCAGATTAAGAAGGATCGGATGTAGTAAGAAGGGTTAAGTGACATATTTCGAAGTCTGTTCAATGCTGGAGGCCCTTTTTAGACTGAATAAAATCGTCTAATACTAACTAGAATAATATTTAAAAAACGTTGTCAGTACAGAAGGGGTTAAGCAGGTAGTGCTTGTTTTTTGGACTATGTATTTATTTATTAATTAATTTTTGAGTTTCCTCGATACACCTCCATCAAGCTTGAAAAAAAACCACCCCCTAGACCCTATTTCAAGATATATTTGTAAATTTGTCAACAGAAAAAAATAAACACCTAAATGGCGCAAAACGTCTTAATCTTGAAACAAATGGGGTGCAAGGTCTCAAAATCGCCTAACTAATGGAACGAACGTCTCAAAATCTCAAAACAAATTTGCTAAACATGAGGGAGAAGGGTGTCAAGAAAAAGTGATTACCTCCCCCTTAACCTAGGTAAGGTCAGGTAAGGGGTATGACAAGCATGAACCAATAGGGTGTCTCCAGATTCCCCAAGGTACCGGTATTACAAGAGTGAGGGGTAAGATAACAGACAGGGTACGCGGCGATTAGCTAAGGGATTTATTAAGGATGATGATTAGAGCGGGTGTGACTAAGGGAAGATAAGAGAGAGAGAGAGAGAGAGAGAGAGAGAGAGAGAGAGAGAGAGAGAGAGAGAGAGAGAGAGAGAGAGAGAGAGAGAGAGAGAGAGAGAGAGAGAGAGAGAGAGAGAGAGAGAGATACTAAACTAAGGGAATTCAGATAAGAGCATAACGAATATAATGGAGGAAAGTGTTATTAACACTTACAAATGACGTCTTCTTTAATCTTCTGGCTATCATAAGATAATATTATTAATGTTTGGTATGACCTTTTGATATTAAAGGGGTATAAACTATCACAGTTGGCTTTTTGACTTCCACTGAATCTTTATACAATCGTCTAAATATACCTAGACGTCACCTGTATTGAAGATGTTAAGGATTGAGATTAGAGTCCAAGACATGAAGTTGTATAAGGGATTAAGAAAAACGAATTACATTTGGCTGAATAGGACTCGTCAGATTTGGTCGGCGACCCATGTAGGGGAGACAACCTTATACAAATCTGGGTGGATGGGACTTGTCAGCCTTGGTCGGCAACCTGTCTAGGGGAGTAAACTTTATACAAATCCTTACTGCTCACTTAAAGGTGAAGCAGGTTGGTGGATGGACTAGCCATCCACCACTGTTGAACAATCGTGATAAAAAGATACATAAACCCAATATCTAAAGTTTAAAAATGGTCCCGAAAGAGAAGGTGAGAAAGAGAACTGTACTCTGTTTCTTTTCAGCTGACGATAAATAATTTATCGATACTTAATGGAAAATATGAAACTACTACCGGTACGTCTCTGCATAATATTATGATCAACTTTATATAATATATAATTAGCACCATATTTCACTACAAAATCCTCAAAATAACTGGGAAATCTTGATGGGAACCTGCAATTGACCACTTGCGAGTTTCAGGCTATAAGGAAGTTGGAGCTGTAGAGATCGCTATTAAACCGAAATGCAATAATAATGTAGGTTTCTGGTTGATAGAAAGTACCATTAATTTTGTTTGATGTATTAATTGGTGTACCGGTACTAAAACCGTATAGTAGTATAGTTGTTAATTGTGCTAAATATTGATGTCTACAGCTCCAACTTCTTTATAGACTGAAACTCGCATGTGGTCAATTTACCGTCAGTTGAAAAGAAACAGAGTATAGTAGTGTTAAGCCGGTATCACACGAGGGCTTTTTCACTCAACATGTATCCTCAATACTGGTCTGACAGCTTATGAGGTCAACATTTATACTAATTCGGTTTCCTAAATTCATCTACCATCAGTCTAGTTTCCGATACCAGTGTAAAATAGTCCAGAAATGTTGCCAGAAAAATGTTGACCATCGAATGTTGACTATAAAAGCTCTCGTGTGATACCGGCTTTACTGTGTTGAGGTGGTTATTATTACTCTAGCCACTGTCTAAGTATAGCCTGTGTGCTGGGAAGAACTACAAGGGTAAAGAGAGTGAGTGTGTGAGTAACAGCATGTTAAAAAGAGAGAAAGGGAGACAAAGAGGCACTATACTGTAGGTAGCGCCAGCAAACTTAAACATAATCTTGACCTCTTAACTTCTTATAACACGAAATTAATTAAAGCAATCGGGCTGACGTTTCTATCATTTGGAAAGAGTCGAACAGGAAATAGGTGTGGATATTTACAGCCAGTTTGCTCTAGTCCCTTTTGAGTTACAGAGAGGTCAGGGATCAAGATTATTGTAAAGTTCGTTCAGTTAGGAGACTGCGGCCATTTCGGAATGCGGTCGTTTTGACTAGGCGCCCGTATCCCCATTACAAACGTGTGTAAGGGAGACTAAGTGAAACAGAGAGTATGGCAGGCAGTGACATAAGAGATATAGCGAGAGAACAGGTGATACTAGAGAGACACCCCCAGCGTTGTTGAGGTAGCGTTACCCTAACACAGGGTTACAGGAGAATTCGCCCCGAAACCAAATCGCCCTGCTCTTGGACAACGAGTTCGCCCCGTTTATACCCCCCCCCCCCCTCCCCACCCCACCCCTGGAGCTTGCCACTTATTTCCATCCCTCCCCCAACCTCTGAGGTCTTCTGAAGTAAAAACTGATGCAAAAAAGGAATTGAGGACATTACTCATTTGTAGGCTACTCATTTGTTTTGTTAGGTTAGGTTGGGTAAGGTAAGGTAAGGTAAGGTTAGGTTAGGTTGGGTTAGGTTAGGTTAGGTTAGGTTAGGTTAGGTTAGGTTAGGTTAGGTTAGGTTAGGTTAGGTTAGGTTAGGTTAGGTTAGGTTAGGTTAGGTTAGGTTAGCTTAGGTTAGGTTAGGTTAGAGAGATGAATAGGGGGGGAATTTTTCAGTACCCCTTTAGGGGGGAGGTGGGACATTAACGGGGCGAACTCGTGGCGGGGCGACTTCTCAAAGTGGGGCGAACTAGTTTCGGGTCGAATTCTCCAGTATTCAA
This sequence comes from Paralithodes platypus, assembly GCA_032716605.1. Lineage (NCBI taxonomy): Eukaryota > Metazoa > Arthropoda > Malacostraca > Decapoda > Lithodidae > Paralithodes > Paralithodes platypus. The sequence continues at coordinate 8,658,056 of CM064543.1, forward strand.
ACAGATACTGGTAGGCAGGCTGTGTGCAGGAGACAGAGTGAAACATAGAGAGATAGAAAGATACATAGAGAGATAAAGTGAGACAGAGAGGTAAAGTGAGATAGAGAGGCAGCAGTGTTATTGAGTAGTGCAAGCTGTGTTACCCTATACAGTGACTGGTGTGTGTGTGTGTGTGTGTGTGTGTGTGTGTGTGTGTGTGTGTGTGTGTGTGTGTGTTATAAAGGCAGAACAGGTTGGGTTCACTCACAGTTCACGCACGTGGCTCACAGCGTGCTTCCTTATCTAACCTTCAACCATTAACACTTATATAAACTGTCATTTCTTGCTATAAAAAGTATCAAACACAATAAACTGTAATTTCTTGTAATACAAGATATTTATTAAACCTCAATTAATTATGTTTGTTGCTTACACTCTTTGACCCATAAAAATCTTCCTAGGCTAACAAAAACCGTGAGACGGAAACTGGAATATAATATAGTTTACCTCACGTTAAACAACGACAGTTGCCAAGATGAAACACCTGGAACAAACACTGTGTACAACTGGCTGTGTTTAATCTCCATGGCAAGTTTATGCAAGGCCTTACTGATTTTGTATTTTATTTCAAACATCACTATTTAATAATGGTAAAGTAATACAATTAAATCTTAACTAGGCTATAATAATCTATGAAAGCACTAATTTTATTTACTCTTGCAGAGCACTTGTCTCAAGTTAATGTTTTGACAACTGTACATTTAGGCACATTATTTGACCTTTGGATATGAGAGGTAATTCCAATGATAAATTTAATTGTATAACAAATATCAAAATATATTTAACGAGGCGCTATCTTATTAAAAAAGGATTACGAGCGTTTCCCGTTACCTTACGAAAATGTATTCGAACTACTTTAACATAGATATACCCTGTTATCCTGCACCATATTGAGACACTTTACCTAGCGTATTATGTATAACAAAATGATCCAACATAATCTAACACATACACATTAGGATCACTTAGCCCATGAAGATTATTGGCTTATAGTTAACCCCTTCAGTACCTAGAACTATTTTGGTTACCATTATATGCCATTACCATTTTATGCAGGTTAGACAGAATCTCGGGTAATATAAGGGGTACCCGATACTACTCTCTCGATTAATATAAGGGGTACTACTCTCTCGATTAATATAAGGGGTACTACTCTCTCGATTAATATAAGGGGTACTACTCTCTCGATTAATATAAGGGGTACTACTCTCTCGATTAATATAAGGGGTACTCTCTCGATTAATATAAGGGGTGCTACTCTCTCG
>CM064543.1:8661859-8696859 GCA_032716605.1 Paralithodes platypus
TAGGGGACGGACGTGATCATTGCACCTAATACATCTATTTCATGTTGCACTACATCTATTTCCTGTTGCACTACATCTATTTCATTTCCTTGAACTTTCCTTTTTTCGTCTAACGTCTTTGACACCACCAAAATAATTATAAATTAACATTAATACTGACTGACGAATATTAAGCTTTTGTATATATAAATGCAAAAAAAAAAAAAAAAAAAAAAAAAAAATATATATATATATACATATACCGGTATATACCGTATATATATATATAATAATAATAATATTAGTTATCATAAAACCGAATATGTTCTTGCGGCATCTACAAATAATATATACTCTGCCTGACTATATTGCAGGTACTTTCCTACAATTATTCACAATATTCAAACTTATAATACGTGTTTGCCGTTTCCTTTACTATATTATAATATATATACAGTATATATATATATATATATAAATATATATATATATATATATATATATATATATATATATATATATTCCGTATTTCGAAACTTTTATAATAAGATTTGTATTTGCCACGATTAATTCTACACACGCAAATACAGTCTCTCTCTCTCTCTCTCGTTCTCTCTCTCTCTCTCTCACAGCCCTCTCAGGCATGGTCTCTGCTACATATGTATAAGCATCCATCACACACACTCCTACCTACACCTAGTCTCCACCCTTCCTCTATATGCCTAAAAACTCCCATGGCTGCATAAATGAATACATATAGCCGGCCCAAGACACAAGTATACCAACAGCCCCGGTATTATGGAGGCGGTATAAATACATAAGCAATATCATGCTCAAAACAAACGTTTTCATGTTTGTCCGTAAATTACAAAATATCGTATATACATTTATCAAAACTAATCATGTGAGACCAGGATTTATAATTGTAATAAAACTATTCTACAAATCACTTTTAAGATTCAATTACTTTTAAATTTAAAATAATGATTTATAAAGCAAAACAACTTTATAAATATTATTAACATTAAAATTAACTTTATATATTGAGTTGTATAGCTCTGATTAACCAGGACTAATGATGTTCGTACCAAAACTGCTGTTACTATTTATAGATCGACCTTGATGGTTTCGATATGAATGTGTGTGTGTGTGTGTGTGTGTGTGTGTGTGTGTGTGTGTGTGTGTGTGTGTGTGTGTGTGTGTGTGTGAACTAATAATCTGTACCTGCATATAAAAGTTATTTATATGGTACACTCGAATACCATCGTCTCTAGCCCACTCATGACAAATTTGTGGATCCAGTATATTTATATTTATGTAATATTCATTATTTGGATTTATTTTTGGATACAAATTGCTTTTCACTAAATATTATATACACTTTTGTAGTTGATGTATACAAAATGATATTCATAAATTCCTACCCAGAGATATACTTCCATAATTAGAAATAGGTGAGGTCCAGGAATATGTATGAGTTGGCTAGAGACTATGGCATCCGAGTGTACATAATATTATCACGGTGGTTATGAATTATGTACAGTAGCACACAGTACTTATGCTACAGAAGTGTTCCTGAATGTCACCACCATAACGGGATAACACAAAGTAAGCCTCTTAAAACTAATGTTCTTACCCGCTTCTAACAACATTATAACAAAGGGATAATCTCGTACACTGAAAATACAAGCTAGTCACAATAACCACAATAATTAGATGGATTAACCTCGTACACTACGTTAGAAATACATGCTATATTCTGTTCCAAGTAAGTAGTCCAAACCTCATGAACATTAACCTCTATAACTCAAAAACAAATAGAGTAATCGAGCTAATATTTCTACCGTTAGGGAAGGGTCAGCCAGGGAATAGGTGTGGAAATTTACAGCCCATCAGCTCTAGCCCCTTTTGAGTTACAGAGGTTAGGGTTCACGATTTCTGGCCTACAAATTTGGAACAGGGTATAGTTACATTACCCACATAATAATTGTTCTCGCCTGTGCCTTAGACTAGTGGAATTGGCTCGTCAGTATGACTACATGATATATCATTAAGACGAAATGTAATCACCACAAGAGAGAGAGAGAGAGAGAGAGAGGAAGAGGGTAAGATATATACTGTATATGACAGCGTGGGAGGAGAGAGAGAGAGAGAGGAAGGAAGGATAGAGGATATACACAAGGGCAACTGAATTCACGTCACTGATTTGGATAGCAATTACATTTCATACACGATATTTTTAACCATACGAATATGCACAAGGTGAAATCTGGTATAATTAATCCAATAATACACTAAATGCTCCTACTGGTGTTATTTTGTTGCTACCATTACAAACATTATTTGGCTTAGGGAAGACTAATCGATGTCAAAGCCTTCCTATGCTTGATCAAATTATCTGAGGGTAGCTAACATAAAACACATAAGTCATCTGACTGAAGAATTATTAAAGTATGTTTTCAATGCTATCTAAGCATATAATTTTCAATAACGGATAGAAAGAGAGAGAGAGAGAGAGAGAGAGTGAGTTTTGGGTGGAGGTGGGGTGAAATAGATCAGAAGCAAGGGAGATAAAGGAAGGTCAGTGAGTAAAAGGGGGGAGAGGACACTATAGGGAGAGGGAGAGGGAGAGAGGGAGAGAGAGACAGAGACGCTTGGAGGAGACAAAGGGAGAGAGAGACAGAGACGCTTGGAGGAGACAAAGGGAGAGAGAAAGAGACGCTTGGAGGAGACAAAGAGAAGGGGGGGAGGGGGAGGGAGGGAAGAAGAATGGGAGGAGGAGACCATATGGGGAGGAAGTAGTAACAAGGGGAGGAAGGAAAGAATAGATAAGGAGTAATAACATTGAAGGATGGGTGTATATACAGAGATAACAGAGAAAGACGAATGGAAGTAAGAAGAACAAGACAAGGGGAATGGAAAAGGGAGAGATAAAAAGGAAGAAAACGGTACATAAACAAAAAGGGTATATCGGGAGGAAATAGAGAGACAGGAGGAAACAAATGTGGAGGGAATAGGCTTAACTATGGGGGAGGCACTCGCTACAGGCAGTTCTGCCTTTTGTCTCCCTCCCTCACATAGACAAATAAAATAAACAAAAACTTCTGTACCAGCGACGTCTTTTTAATTTAATTCTGGCTACTATTAGTCGATTATATTCAGTTTAAGAAGGGCCTCCAGTAGAGAGAGAGTTTTTTTTTGTAATGGGGGGGGGGGGGCAAAATAAATGGTAGGAAGAACTGACAGAATAACTAATAAATGGGGCATATCGAAATGGATAAAGGTAGAGGAAGTTTTCATTATCTAACACATAGACCATAGTAGATCTGGACTGGACACGAAAATGGAACTTTGCAGTAAGGGACCCAAAATCGGAGAACGAACCCACAAGTTCGAACCTCAAAACCGCGAAAATTTGATATTTTCGCGGTTTCGAGATTCGAACTTGGGGGTTCGTTCTCCGATGTTGGGTCCCTTACTGCAAAGTTCCATTTTCGTGTCCAGTCCAGATCTACTGTAGTCTATGTCTAACATAATGCAACATGTGATTTGTGAGATTCCCTTTGGTCACATTTTTACACTTACAATAGTCCAACTAAATATACCAAGCACTACGTCGAAGGTTCAAAACCCCTTCCATCCCCAAGAAAAAAAGTGAAATCACAAAATTAAGAAGACACGCAAATGTCATAGTATTATTTGTCCGTGGATTAGGGGCAGTGGCACATATAAATATATACCATACAATATCAGAAGATGTACAATGGCTCCCAAAAGTATTTTACACTTTCCGCAGAAACAATGTATCACGAAGTGTATTGCTGATTTCCACATCTATTAAATCTACTTCTCTGTAAAGATAATTTTTGAAAATACTGTACATACAAAACTAATAAACACTAAATGATAAACAGACAAGAACATGAAGACCTGAAGGGCTCGGTAAGAAGGGAGAGGCAAGACGAGGACAAAGAAGAAAAGGGAAGAGAAGGAAGTGAAAAAAAGAAAGGAGACGAGATATAAGTCAGGGAATGAGGAAAAACAGAAACAAGTAGAGAAAAGAGACTGCATGAGAGTAAAAGAGAAGAGAGTCAAAGAAAGAGGATAAATACAAAGACACAGTAACAAGCGAGAAGAAGAACAGACAGGAGACGAGATAGAAGTAAGTCAGGGAAAGAGAATAAATAAACGAGAGAAAAAACAGAAACCAGTAGATAAAAGAAAATAAATGAGTTAGAGAAAGAGGAGAAACACAAAACAACCAACAAGAGAGAACAGGGAAGAAAGGAGACGAGACAGAAGTAAATTAGAGAAAGAAAGTAAACGAGAAAATAAACAAGTAGAGAAAAGAGACGAGAGTAAAATATAAGAGAGTTAAAGAAAGATAAATACAAAAAACAGCAACAAGTAAAGAGCAGAGTTAAAGAAAAGAGGAGAAATACAAAGGAACAGCAACAAGGAGAGTAAAAAAGGAGAAATACAAAGCTACAACAACAAGGAGAGTAAATGAAAGAGGAGAAATACAAAGGAACAGCAACAAGGAGAGTAAAAGAGGAGAAATACAAAGCTACAACAACAAGGAGTGTAAAAGAAAGAGGAGACATACAAAGGAACAGCAACAAGGAGAGTAAAAGAAAGAGGAGAAATACAAAGCTACAACAACAAGGAGAGTAAAAGAAAGAGGAGAAATACAAAGGAACAGCAACAAGGAGAGTAATAGAAAGAGACACAGCAACAAGGAGAGTAAAAGAAAGAGGAGAAACAGACACAGCAACAAGGAGAGTAAAAGAAAGAGGAGAAACACAGACACAACAACAAGGAGAGTAAAAGAAAGAGGAGAAACACAGACACAGCAACAAGGAGAGTAAAAGAAAGAGGAGAAACACAGACACAGCAACAAGGAGAGTAAAAGAAAGAGGAGAAACACAGACACAACAACAAGGAGAGTAAAAGAAAGAGGAGAAACACAGACACAGCAACAAGGAGAGTAAAAGAAAGAGGAGAAACACAGACACAGCAACAAGGAGAGTAAAAGAAAGAGGAGAAACACAGACACAGCAACAAGGAGAGTAAAAGAAAGAGGAGAAACACAGACACAACAACAAGGAGAGTAAAAGAAAGAGGAGAAACACAGACACAGCAACAAGGAGAGTAAAAGAAAGAGGAGAAACACAGACACAACAACAAGGAGAGTAAAAGAAAGAGGAGAAACACAGACACAGCAACAAGGAGAGTAAAAGAAAGAGGAGAAACAACAACAAGGAGAGTAAAAGAAAGAGGAGAAACACAGACACAGCAACAAGGAGAGTAAAAGAAAGAGGAGAAACACAGACACAACAACAAGGAGAGTAAAAGAAAGAGGAGAAACACAGACACAACAACAAGGAGAGTAAAAGAAAGAGGAGAAACACAGACACAACAACAAGGAGAGTAAAAGAAAGAGGAGAAACACAGACCCAGCAACAAGGAGAGTAAAAGAAAGAGGAGAAACACAGACACAGCAACAAGGAGAGTAAAGAGAAGAGAGTTAAAGAAAGAATAGAAATACAAAGAAACAACAACAAGTAAAGAGACTACTGAAAGAGGAGAAATACAAATAAACAGCAAGAAGGAGAGTAAAGATAAGATAGTTAAAGAATAGAGGAGAAATACAAAGAAGAGGAGAAATACAAAGAAACAGAAACAAGGAGAGTAAAAGAACGAGGAGAAACACAGAAACAGCAACAAAGAGAGTAAACGAAAGAAGAGAAACACAAAGACACAGCTATAAGGAGAGTAAAGAGAAGCCATGTGAAAGGAATGTGAGGGGTGGCAGTGATGGAGCAGTAGATAGCGGAGATAAAGGGGAGGAAAAGAGGGGGGGAGGGGAGACAAAAGGGGGGGGGAGGGGGGGTTTAGGTTATGTAGGGAAGGAAGAGGGTGGGGGAGGGGACTAAATGAGGGGGTATGGGGGGTTTAGGTTATGTAGGGGGAGGATGGAGGGGGAGGGGGACTAAATGAGGGTATGTAGGGGGAGGGGGACTAAATGAGGGGAGGGGCGGAGGAGGGGGTATGGGGAGCTTAGGTTATGTAGGGAGAGGGGGGGGGACTAAATAAGGGGGAGAGGAGGGGGTATGGGGGTTTAGGTTATGTAGGGGGTGGGGGGAGGGGCCTAAATGAGGGGGTATGGAGGTTTAGGTTATGTAGGGAGGGGGGGGGGGGGGGGTAAGTAAACAAAGGAGGGACAAGGGCGGAGTCTAGGTTACAATTCCCCCATGGACAAACTTTTCATCACAGATTTTCCCCTAGAACTAAATCCCCATAATTAGCAGTAGTATTATGTCGTAAACTCAAACTAACAATCTTATTGATCCCAAACTACACATACGAATAATAAGGGGGAAGGGTTTGATCATTAGTCGATTTTATATATTTATTCATATATTATTTGTTTTTAGTTTCCTCACTAGACTTCAAGCAAACATTAAAAAAACAACCCCCCTTCTAGATAAATGTGTACATTTTTCTGTAGATAAATGTCCCGGCATTATTACGAACTCACAGGCTCACCAAGAAAAAATCGACACCTAATTGTCACGAAAGGACTTAATATTGACAAAGAAATGGGGTGAAAGATCTTAAAATCGACATACAATTGGAGCAAACATCTTAAAATCACAAAACTGATGGGGCTAAACGTGAGGGAGAAGGGGTATACCTTTCTTTGTTAACCCTTTCAGAATATGAGGACGCATATTTAATAGAAATCTGGCTAACATTAGACGATATTAATCAGTTTAGGAAGGACCTCTAACAATCAGAGGGGTCAAGTCTATTTCAACTTTTATATTTGTTTTCTGTGTGTGAAGGAGACAAAAGGGAGATTGACTGTAACGAGTGTCTCCCTCTGACACCCACAATTATTTCATAAACTATACAAGATCGTCTGATGATAAGCCGGAACACAAGGAAGAAATGCGTCCTCCTACTGAAAGGGTTAAGGGGACAAGGGTCGTTTTTCAGGCCCCCACTTCTTCCTCATGTTTAGCCCCATTCGTTTTCAGATATTATGACGTTCTGTCCATTAGTTTGCCGATTTTAACACCTTTCGCCCCATTTCTTTGTCAATATTAGGCTTGTTCGTGCCATTTAGGTGTCGATTGTTTCCTGGCGAACGATAGCAAGCCTTAATTTATGAGGAACTGGCCGAATCGGATGGAGGTCTAAGGAGGAAACTAAAACATACAAAAAAATACATAAATGAGCAACAAAAATACTCCCACCCCTTCTTAACAATAGTGTACATGAAGTCAATGGAAATCTATCTATTAATATAATTCCTTGGACTGGGATCTATCAAATTTAGTAAATTGTACTAAAGGAAACATACAGTATATGGATATTTGTTTAGTATTTTTGGAAAATTCTGAAATCTGTTAATCATTATTCATGGATTTGGGGAGTCATGCTTCCAGATTAGGCCACATGAAAAAAAAAAAAAAAAAAAAAAAAAAAACCATCCACACCAATCCATAAAACGCCGAATAAGCATGGCAGCCACTAGGACCAAATATATGTACTATATATACTGGTACAGCCTATATCTAAATTCTCCCTACGTAATACTATAGCCTATATCTAAATAAATTATTATTCTCCCTACATAAGACCACTGGGTTGAGGAAAAACTCTGGTGGGAAAGAAATGGAAGGGAATAGAGCAGAAGAACAGGGGTAGGGGGCGGGAGGGTCAGATGGAATGAGAAGGATAATGGTGGGGGGGAGGGAGGGTTTAGAAGGTAGGGGGTAATGATCAGGAAAGAAGGGAGGGTATGGAGGGGGTTGGAGGGAGGGTAGGGAGGGGGTTGGAGGGAGGGTAGGGAGTGGGTGGGGGAGGGTAGGAAGGGGGATGGAGGGAGGGGGTTGAGGGAGGGTAGGGAGGGGGTGGGGGAGGGTAGAGGAGGCATATATAGTAGAACGTGTCATTGAGCTTAAAGGCCTCAGCTGATCCTTCCTATCCCCCCCCCCCCCTCCTACCCAGAGCCATATATTAATGTGTTTCCGCCAGCTTCATTATTATAGACGCCATATTGTATCCATTGTGTTGTGTTCTTCTTAGGGCAAACTCCCTTCTCATAAAATATCCCTGGAACTTAACCCTTAAATTAGGTTTTGATTTAAGCGTATATTTTGGTCCCTATTCGGGATATCTCTTGAGTCCCCCCCCCCCCCCCACAAAAAAAAAAGGAAAAAATGAAACATGGGGAATGGGCCTGAGTAAATACATAAATACATACATTATATATATACAGTATATATATATATATATATATATCAAATGTTCTGAATCCGTATCATTCACAATTCAAGGTTTTCAAAATGTCGGTTAATGTACACGAGTTGGCGTAATTCTCCCCACAAACGAATCTGCTCATCCCTTCCTCTTTCTCTTGCTCAATTTCCTATCTTCTGGGACTGTCTGCCTCTACTGTACAAGACGGTGATATACTGTATAGAATAAATTAAGGGGGAGATGGGCTGTTTTTCTGGTCCCCCTTCTTCCTCATGTTTAGCCCCATTACTTTTCAGATTCTAAGACGTTCGGCCCATTATTTTGACGATTTTAACCCCTTTCGCCTCATTTCTTTGTCAAATTTAAAGACCTTTTGCGCCATTTAGGTGTCGATTTTTTTCCGGGCGAGCAATAGCGAGCTTGTCATTTTAGAAAGAATCGGCCGGGACATTTTTCTACCGAAAAATGTACAAATTTATCTTGAAAGGGGGTCTAGGGGGGGGGGGGGGGGGGGTAAGCTTGATGGATGTCTAGCGAGGAAACTATAAACAATATGTGAATAAATTAATTAATACAAAAAAAAAAAAACAGCCACTAGCCCCTTAACAAGACGGTGACATATAGAATAAATTAAATCTGAGAACACACCCTCAATTATAGGTAATAGGTCAATTATCAGGACTAATTACGATAACACAGCTATTAAGTTCCCCCTCTAGCTTCCTATCAATCAATTCACCCTACTTTCCTGTATTGTCAGATACAATAGCGTTTTTATTTCACCAATTTTTTCCAAAATCATCCAGGTATTTTTCTCCAATAACACACACACACACACACATTCTCTATCTGTCTCTCTCTCTCTACTTCCCTCAAACGACTGGTTTTTTATATTAGTGTAAATATCCCCTTCCTTTCCTTTCCTTGTCGTCCCCATTACAGCTCCTCTAGGCTAAATACTCAGTATCACTAACCTCCCCTGGCTCCATATAACTACCCAATATATCTCGATGTTAGCTCCTATAGCATCATTTAACTCTCTGACTGTTCTAACTTCCTAACTATTAACCCAAAGGATATCTACCTTAATTAGTTCTCTCAATGTTAGTTCTCCTAGCATCATCAAACTGTTTTACCGTTCTAACTCCCAAATAATATTACCGAAGTTCTATCCATTATAACTTGTCTTGTATTATATAACCACTCTTAAGCATGAGGATGTTTATGGTTAAAATCACATGTGCAGATATGGTCCCAGGTTTATTCAACGTTTCGCCTTCTACGGCTTCTTCAGGAATACAACATATATGGAAGTACAGTCAACTTATATATAGTCCAAGCTCTGAGAAAACAACTAAACAAAATGAAATCATTGGTGTAGCAGTATGAAATGAAATAAAATACCGCATGAACAATATGGGAAAGAGTCACCTAGCCTGGTTTTATGTTCGTTAACATTATAGCTAAGGGTTTGGCTAAAGAAAAGAAGCCATTATTCAAGTTCATGGTGTCGTTTAAAACAATATGAGCCGATTCAAAACATCTTCGTTTACGTGTGTCAGTTTCGCATTTTACTAGCTTAGCTTCGTCATAGTTGATACCGTGCCCCGTGTCTAACCTATGTATTACCATCGCATTTCTCAATCTAAATTTCTCCATATCCGTTTTGTGTTCTTTTATCCTCTTCTTTAAACCTCGGTATGTTTCGCCAATATATAATTTATTACAGGAGGCACATGGAGCTTCATAAACACCCGCTTCACTGTTTTCATTCTTCCGTTTACTAACCCTTTTCACATTTCCGATTGTGACTCCGCCAGTTCGAACTATTTCGACACCTGCTCTCTTCATGATATTAGATACGTTGTCAGCTACCTTTGATCTGGGTAAAATTAAAATTTTGTTGGGGTTTTCTTTTGGTTCGGCGAAACGTTGAATAAACCTGGGACCATATCTGCGCATGTGTTTTTAACCATAAATGTTGCAGCCTACGCTGTTTCTTTCTTATGAGGATGTTAATCATAGTTGATCTATGGAGTGAAATTAGTTAGAAATTTAAAATTTCCACCTACTGTATGTCTTAATTTCCACCTACTGTATGTCTTAATTTCCACCTACTGTATGTCTTAATTTCCACCTACTGTATGTCTTAATTTCCACCTACTGTATGTCTTAATTTCCACCTACTGTATGTCTTAATTTCCACCTACTGTATGTCTTAATTTCCACCTACTGTATGTCTTAATTTATGTAAGCATAAACAAATTATAAAAAAGCTGTTGATGATTGTTTTAAATTGCATTCCCTTTATGCCATCATAGTCTTAAGAACATAAGAACATAAGAAAATGAGTCTGCACAAGGCAGATCCCTCTCTCAGAACAACATAAGTATTTCCAGTTCCTCGCAGGTTCTCTCAACTATTTTAAACTTGTTCATAATCAAATAATTTCTGCCAAGACTCAACTCCTCCCAACTTTTCCCAATTACAGTACTTTCCATTCCTTTAAACTCATCCAAACCCCACTTACCTTTTCCTGGGTTACCATTAAATCTCTCCGTCTTCTCTTATCGAACTTCAAATCTCCATTAAATAATCTTATTCTAACAACTTGATCTACCCACTAGTGTCTTCAAACTTCCTCATTCCAGAATACACGCCATAATTACTCCCTCAGTCTCCCAGCTCCTTACTCTCTCAGCCTCTAACTCCTTCAGATCCTAAATCCCTTATTCTCTAACTCTCTCAGTTCCTAGCGTCTGTATCTACATCCCTTAGCTGCTAACTCCCTGCAGGTCCTAATCCCTCCCTGGAATTAGGACTCCAACCAGCCCTTTATTCTCTCTAATTCCAACTCCCCCCATCTACTAACTGCTCAGACCTCTCTTCGGTCGTAACTTCTTCAGGTTTTAACTCCCCTCTAATGTTCAACTTAATTTCTAACTCTACTTTCTATCTTTAATTTCTATCTCTACTTTCTATCTTTAATTTCTATCTTTAATTTCTATATCTAATTTCTATCTTTAATTTCTATCTCTACTTTCTATCTTTAATTTCTATATCTAATTTCTATCTCTAATTTCTATCTTTAATTTCTATCTCTAATTTCTCTCTCTAAATTTCATCCAGCCCCTTTTACTCACATTTAGATCGACCCAACCCCTAACTCCTACTTATACCATCATCTTATCATAACTCTGTAAGTATCCCAAACTTCAGCTTATAACATAATACTATCACTACTCACATATCCCTATTTCCTCCACCTTATAAATACTTAACCAGCTTATACCTCCCTCTCATTACAACTGTCATATACCCAACTCCCCCAGCTTATAACTCCCTCTTATAACAACTCTCACATCCCCAATTCCTCCATCTTATAACTCCCTCTTATAACAACTTTCATATACCTAACTCCTCCATTTTATAACTTCACCGATCATAACTTCAACCCTAACTCCCCCAACTTATAAATTCCTCTTATAACAACTATCTATCATAACTTCAACTCTAACTCCCCCAACTTATAAATTCCTCTTATAACAACTATCACATTCCTAACTCCTCCATCTTATAACTTCCTATATCATAACACCCACAGATTATAACTTCCTCTTATAAAAAACTCACATTCCTAACTCCTTCAACTTCCTCCTCTCCTAACTCCCTAATCCCCCGAGTCCCTCTAAATCCTCCAGGTCCTCCCAACTCCCTCAGGTCGTCTTACCCCCCCCCCCCCCCCCGCCATTGCTACCGACAGTGAGGGAGCAACATTATTTTAGACAAAGTTAGGCCTACCCGCCATGGTTTAGGCCGCCCCCCTTGGTAACACGCCCCCTCCACCACGCCCCCCACCTACAGGGAGATTTTGACCCCCAGTTTGTATACAGTGCCCGCCATGTTGTAGACCTTGCACTGTACACCATCTTGGAGTACAATCATGCTCGTAAGTCAGGTCCGCATCGTCACAATTTCAACTCAATGTTCCGATATGTTTTTTCTTGAGAAAAAACAACAACACCACTTTAGAATTACTGAACCATGGTTGAATGTAAAGGTTGTGCTGAAGTGTGTTACGAATTGATATATTCTTTTGACAGATATGGCCAAAACTTAGATTAATTAAGTAGGACGAGATTTTTGGGGGGGTGATTGCGAAAGTATATTTCAACGAAGTCTGTCTTAAGGGGAGATCTCCACTTTAGGGATTTTTTTCTGGACCCCTTTCTCCCTAATGTTTAGCCCAATTGCTCTAGAGATTTTAATACGTTCGCTCCATTAGTTTGGCCATTTTAAGAACTTTTGCCCCATTTATGTCAATTTTAAGACCATTCGTGCCATTCAGGTGTCGATTATTTCCTGGCGAGCGATAGCGAGCCTGATGTTTATGAAGAACCGGCCTTCGGCCGGGACATTTTTCTACCGAAAAATGTACAAATTTATCTTGAAAGGGGGTCTATGGGGTGAAATTTTAAGCTTGATTAATGACTAGGGAACAGACTAAATACCTCCCCTTAAGCTAGTGAGCTGTCGTACGTCGTAAATATACCATACCATACAGTCGTACTTGTCACTTATAAATTCCTATTATAACGTTTGGTTGTCGCTCTAGTAAAACAAGGAGAGAGGACATTCCTTAATATACTGCGCTTGGGATCAATCCTTTATAGTCAAGCTGCATTCAGTTGGATTGAGGAATATTTATTGATTTTTTTACTAATAGAGGAACACAAAATTGGTGTTTTTAAGGGGGCCCACCTCGTTTTGTTTTCGCTTTCCCTCTCTCTATGGGTTGTATCCATTTGGCCCCATCCAAGTGTCGATGTTTTCCTGGTGAACGGTAGCGAACCAGCATATTTAAAAAACAAAAAAAAGACAGCAGGCTAAATTTGTACATTTTTCGATATAAAAATATCTCCGGCAAAGCCGAATTTCTCCATACAATGCTGGCTCGCTTTCGCTCGCCAGGAAGAAATTGACATCTGAATGGGGATAAACGTCTTCAAACAGTAGGCTGAATGGGGCCGAATTAATACAAGCCAGAGAAAGAGAGAAAATGAGAGAACAAAAAGCAGGTCCCCCCCCCCCCCCTTAAGTTTGGACCAAACTTTCGAGCGTGACTGTACATTAGAAGCCAGTCAGAAACAAAGCTAAGGAAAAAAACATGGTTCCTACAAAATGAGAGGAGGCGGAATTCTTCTAATAGAAAGCTTGTTCTCTCCTCCCTCTTCTCTCTCTCGCTTTGGCCACGCCCCCCACTCCCCAATATTTTTTTCTCAACCCACTATATTCTTTGCCTTTAGTTTTTTTTCCCTACACTTAATCCTTTAGCATTTTCTCCACAGGATTGATTCTCTCTCTCTCTCTCTCTCTCTCTGTAATCATACTTACATAAGAACATAAGGAATTGGGAGTCTGCAGAAAGCCGTTTGGCCCACACAAGGCAGATCCCTCTCGCACCAAACCCCAATTATAAGGCCTAATGATAGGCCCAGCTCACTAACACCATGAGGACCTACCTCACCAAAACGGTAAGAGGTTAACACAAGAAAACGGGGTCTGCAGAATGCGGATTGGCCCACACCCAACAGATCCCCCTCACACCCAACCCATCTCATCCATATTCCTATTTAACCCTTTCACGCATTTATGAAGCAGAGGTTGCCAGATTAGCAATAAGAAATAGAGTTCTCTCACTCTTATAATTACCTCTCCAAAATTAGTTTTCTGCCCACAGCTAACTCAAAGACAACTGCAGAGGTATTGTGAAAAACCTGTTATCCTCCGGCAAATTGTGGGGTTGAGTGAGTGAAGGGGGGGGACAGTGAATGAAGGAGGATGCATGTTTTTCATAATACGTGTTGCTAGCCCCAAAGGTTGCCCCAAAGGTTGCAGAGGTTGAAGTAACTAAACTAAAGGTTTCTAAATACCCCTGATGGTAACAAAGGCTTTAAAGTATCCCCAATAGGCTCAAAATCGCGTCATATGTCGGAGAGGGTTAATTTGATCTAAACACTCTATTGTTCTTCATCCCACTATAGCACTTGCTAGCCTATTCCATCTATCTACAACTCTCGTTAGCCGGAGGGTGCGGAGGGTGGGGAGAGAGCCTTCTACTTTGGTGTCCTATTTTTATACTATAAACTGTCCCTGTCTAGTAGTAATAAGGCCAGACCACCTAGTAGAGACCGCAAGGTCTGTGTGTTCTGAGTATCTGTATAACTCTCTCTCACCATATCCACACCACACGCCATTATAATAAAGTCGTCTATTAGTAGCCAGTTGAAACTGTCAACACGCGTCATAAGCCTCTCAAAGGGTTAATTACGATAGTTTTTTATCCATTTCATACCTAGTGGTCTGTCCTAAACTGCAGAAAATTGTCTAATAAATGCCAGAACATAATGAAAGATTTCATCATCGTATTCTGAAAGGGTTACAAATATCACAAATATGTCACCTTATTTCAGCCTATTTCCATCCGATTCTCCTCCCAGATCGTCCGCTATTCGTCAAACGCCACACTAGACTCTTTCCGCACTTCCGGCACACGAATATCGCGCACAAAAAGCAAAAATAACTACGGGAAGCGACGCGTCTTTACCCAGTGTCTCCGTCTCTGGGAATCAAGCGAGAGTATATATTCCTTCACCTGGACACTTGCACACGATAACAGAAACACGCGGCTTAAAAATCAATTAAACTATTAAACCTCTAAGTAAATATCAGTATGTTGATTTGTGATAGTGGAAATAATTATCACGATCCCCTAGAGTTAAATGTGGAAGGTGATTTGATTTGGCTCTCTGGGTACCCAGCCGGCCAAAGTGTCGCGCTTTTCCCGCCCAAACCACCAAATGTCTCCCGTTTTCTGTGAACATGATAGTGGCTTAATTGGCTTAATTAATCTGAATAAAGGATTCTACCATATTTCATAAGCACACAATTGATCATGTTAATTAATGTTCAGCCCCACCAACTCCCAGATTACAAGACGTTTGCCCCACTAGCTTGTCGATCTAAGACCTTTCACCCCATTTCCTTGTCAATATTAAGACCCTTCGTGCCATTTAGTTGTCGACCTCCCTCCCGGCGATCTAATTAAGCAGCAAGTGGTTTTACATTTCGTCAGTATTGTTTAGGTTTAAGGCGAGATGGGTCGTTTTTCTGCTCCTTCTTCTTCCTCATGTTTAGCCCCATTAGTTTTCAGATGTTATGGCGTTTGGCCCATTAGTTTGACGATTTTAAGACTTTTCGTCCCTTATTCGTTGTCAATATTAAGATTTTTCGTGTCATTTAGGTGTCGATTTTTTCCTAGCGAGCAATAGCGAGTCTGTAATTTAAGAGAAACCGGCCTTCGGCCGGAAATTTTTTCTATACAAAATGTACAAAAATTATCTTGAAGGATTTTTTTTTTTTTTTTTTTTTTTTTTTTTTTTTTTTTTTTTTTGTAAGCTTGATGGAGGTCTAGGGAGGTAACTAAAAAAAATATGTAAATATACATAAATGAGCAAACAAAGATGTCCATCCCCCCGTAACTATTTCTTTACTTAGTTACCTACCGACCCAACTGCCTAAGAACTTGCCACTCTGTATGTCTAAAAGTAGTTAACCTCTTAACAACTACTGGTTTCATTATTATTATCCAATTGTTGTTATTCACCTGTTTTGTTGCAGCTCCACTTAAAGGGGATGGGCGTATATATTTGCTCATTTGTATATACATATATATGTATATACATATATATATATATATATATATATATATATATATATATATATATATATATATATACAGTATATATATATATATATATATATATATATATATATACAGTATATATTCTACCTCCAGTTTAAGTATTCCTTTATGCTTACACGGCATCCTCTCCACTCTCACACTCAGTCTCTCTCTCTCTCTCTCTCCACCCTTACACAAACCACCCTCCTCTGTTTAACCCTTCCCCTCCACTGCACCCCATACATTCCAATTTCACTCAGGTCATTCACGTTTTTTCACAACATTTCCCTTTACTACCACACTCGGTTCATTCTTACTGCTAACCATTACTGTGATACCGTGATTCCATTCAACCGTATTCACCTATTATAATTATCTGATAACTGCGTTGGTGGTGTAATGGTTTAGATGCTTATGTTCTGGGTGTGGTGTCCCAAGTTCGAATCCCAGGAGGACCATATGCTTTCATTAGTTTATTCAAGTACACTGGGGTTTGTAATGGATGATTAATGTTATGAACGGGGTGTTACTTATTATTACAAACACGAATTAACCCCTTCAGCGCGATGACGTATTTTTTAATCTATTATTTTGGCTATACATAAGACGGTTACTGTATATGCTGTTAAGGGGAGATCTCCACTTGAGGGATTTTTTTCTTGACCCCTTTCTCCCTCATGTTTAGCCCCATTGCTTTTGATATTATAAAATGTTTGCCCCATTAGTTTAGCGATTTTAAGAACTTTCACCCCATATTAAGACCTTTCGTGCAATTCAGGTGTCGATTTTATCCTGGCGAGCGATAGCGAGCCTGTAATTTAAGAGGAACCGGCCTTCGGCCGGGACATTTTTCTACCGAAAAATGTACAAATTTATCTTGAAAGGGACTCAAGGGGGTGTAATTTTAAGCTTGATGGAGGTCTAGGGAACAAACTAAATACCTCCCCTTAAGAAGGACCAATTATTATTCAGATGGTTTATTGAGATATTACTTATCCCTTTAAGGGGAGATGGGGCCCCTTTCTTCCTCATGTTTAGTCCCATTAGTTTTCAGATTTTTAGACGTTCGGCCCATTAGTTTGGCGATTTTAAGACCTTTCGCCCAACTTCTTTGTCAATATTAACACCTTTCGTGCTCTTTAGGTGTCGAAGTTTTTCCTGGCGAGCGATAGCGAGCCTATAATTGTGGAGGAACCGAAGGCTTGACATTTTTCTACCGAAAAAAAATACAAATTAATCTCGAAGGGGGATCTAATGGATGTATGTTAAAAGTTTGATGGAGGTCTAGCGAGGAAATTAAAAAATAAATTAATATATAAATAAATAGACCCACCAAAATAACCACTGTCCCCTTAAAAGGCTAGGTCACTTACGGTCCAAACCAACTGAGGGCCGTTCCTGGCAACCTTGGTAGGGACAATTGGCATAGACAGTATATAATGCTCTTTATTCATGGGTGTCATCTTTGGCCCAGTTCAAGGCTCTCACACACAAGCTCCTTACTATATTCAGCCATTTATACGTATCCAAACTTCCTAACACTAAACATTTAATTAATTTAATAATGTCAAGAGCATTGCAACGTCCCAAAGCTGCTCGTCGGTGCAGCTTTTTCTTTATTAATATAAGGGGACTTCACTCTAACATCAATTCTGTACACCAATTTCTTCAAGCAGAATCCCCTACTCTCCTTTTTTTGACAGAGACTCAAGTAACATCCACATCTGACACGTCTAGATTTAATTTTCCAGGTTATCAACTGCTCCAAAATTTCAGACCTAAAGGAGGTGTATGTTGCTTCGCAAAATCTGAAATTGCCCTGGAGGAGGTTACCAGTTTCAATTGTCCCTATTTTTATTATTCTATATACAAATTAATTTCTGCTGGTAAATTTAAATACATATGTTGCATCTACCGTTCCCCAAATACTCCTCCAGAGCAAAGTCTTTTTGATTCTCTGTCCTCACAACTCAGTGTCCTCAACTTAAATGCTTCTTCTGAAATCACTGTGTAGGGTGATTTTAATGTCCATAATGTTGAATGGCTCACTCATTCAGCCAGGACTGATGATGCTGGTCTTGAATGTGAGCTATTTGCAGACTCATTTAATCTCACTCAACTAGTCAACCAACCCACTCGTGTACCAGATAATCCTAATCATAATTCCCACCTACTGGACTTATTTTTAACAACCAATTCAGAAAATTATGATGTTACAGTGAGGTCCCCGCTTGGATCTTCTGATCACTGTCTGATACAGGCCACCTGTCTATCACCTCCCACACCTTTCCACTCTGAACCTGTTTTGGTGACTAAATGGCATTACGATAGGGCAGACTGGGAGGGTCTTCAAGGTTTCTTTATTGATATTCCCTGGACCTCTTTCTTTTCTAATGATGCACACTCCACCTTGAGCCACATACAAGATTTTGTAAAAATTGGAATGGAAACTTTTATTCCTCATCAAAAGTACAGTAAAAGATCTAATTCACCTAAATGGTTTGACCATAATTGTGCTAGAGTAACTGAACAAAAAGCAATAGCCTACAATGCATACACAAGATCAAAAACACATGAAGCCTTTAATTACTTTAGAAACATCAGAAATCATGCCAAAACTGTATTAAACCTAACTAAATCAAACTTTCTCCACAAGCAGGCAAATAAACTTCTAAATAATCCAAATCATAACAAAATATTTTGGTCTACTCTTAACTCATTCAAATACAACTTCACTACTGCTTCATCCATTCCACCATTAAAATCTCCGACTGGCAATCTTGTAAGTGACCCACGAGGTAAAGCTAACCTTCTTGCGGATATTTTCTCCACCAACTCAACCTTAGATGAAATAAATCAAGATGTCCCTGTACTTAATTTTAATTCGCCTGAAATTCCCTCACTTAAGATCCACACCAGACATGTCAAAACTATTTTGCAGAATCTCTCAGTAGATAAGGCTCCTGGTCCAGATGAAATTCCTCCAATAGTACTTAAGAATTGCTCCTTGGTGCT
The DNA here is from genome assembly GCA_032716605.1 of Paralithodes platypus. Taxonomy (NCBI): domain Eukaryota; kingdom Metazoa; phylum Arthropoda; class Malacostraca; order Decapoda; family Lithodidae; genus Paralithodes; species Paralithodes platypus. The sequence continues at coordinate 8,680,869 of CM064543.1, forward strand.
CGCTCCTGTATTGGCAAAAAATTTCCGTCTGTGTACTCATACCTCATGCTTCCCAGTACCCTGGAAAGAAGCAAACATCCATCCAGTTCCTAAAAAAGGTGCCTCTTCAGATCCATCAAACTACAGACCAATAGCTATAACTTCCACTCTTGGTAAAGTCTTTGCAATTATATTAAATAATCACATAATTAAGCATCTTGAGAATAATAAATTAATCAGTGATAGGCAATATGGTTTTAGACGATGTCGATCAACTGCAGACATTTTTTGCCTTCTTACGCATCAAATCAATCAAGCTACAGACCAACATGATGAAACACATACAATAGCACTGGATATATCAAAGGCATTTGATAGAGTCTGGCATCAATCCTTATTGTCGAAGATGTCACACTACGGCCTTGCATCATTAGTTCCACTAATTTCTTCTTATCTTCATAACAGAAAAATACGTGTAATGGTAGATGGCCTTTATTCTCAATTTCACTCAATAAATGCTGGTGTTCCCCAGGGATCAGTTTTGGCCCCAACTCTGTTCCTCATTCATATCAATGATCTCATATCTACCACTCATAATCCAATACATTCCTACGCAGATGACTCAACACTCCACAGTTCCTTCACATTTACCAATTCTTTCACCCAACCCGATCTTATAAATTCAAAAATAAACACTGCAATTTCTCTGAACCAGGACCTTTCTAGAATTAATGGATGGGGACAAAAGAATCTAGTTTCCTTTAATGCACAGAAAACCAAGTACATTCAATTTTCTAACCGACATAATCTCACTGACTCCCATATATTTTGTAATGATGTAAATATTCCCACTTCCCCTAGTATTGACATTCTCGGTGTAACATTAACTACTTACTTGAGCTGGACACATTATGTTAGAAGCATTGCTAAGAATGCCTCTAAAAAACTGGGACTCCTGTACGGAGTTCGAGAATTCTTCACTGACGAGCAGTTGGCCGTAATATATAAAAGTCATGTGCGTTCTCAGATGGATTACTGTTCACCTCTGTGGGGTGGAAGTGGAGTGGTTGCATTGAGGCAGTTGGACAAAATTCAAAATAAAGCTATTAGATTAATAAATAACCCTGCAATCACACAGGACCTTCCTACATTATCCATACGAAGAAACGTTGCATCCCTTGCATTATTCTACAGATATTTTCACAGCAATTGTTCCGAGGAACTTGCTTCAATTGTGCCGCCTCTCCACATCTTTCCCCGTAGAACTAGGGCAGCTGAGAGCGCCCATGAATTTACACTTTCTCCTCCACAATGCAGAACTTCTGCTTATCAGAATTCATTTATCCCCAGAGCTACTACTCTTTGGAATTCACTTCCCTCGAATTGCTTTCCACAAACTTACAATCTACAAATGTTTAAATCCAGTTGTTACAAAAAATTTATGAATGGAGGATGCCTTTAGGCACATGGACTTTTTTGTTTTATCTGTGTTTTTCCTTCCTCCGTTCATTGTCTCAAAAAAAAAAAAAAAAAAAAAAAAAAAAATCAACCAACCAACCTCTCTCTCACACACACACACACACACACACACACACACACACACACACACACACTCAACCTTTATACTGAAGTATCCATCTTTTTCTACATACAGTTCGTAGGATGCCCCCCGCTCTCTCTCTCTCGCTCGCTTGCTCTCTCTCTCTCTCTCCTGCCCATTCACATCTCCCCTCTTCCATCTCTCTCCCTTCGTTTGTTTACTCCTTTTTATTATTTCCTCCTCCGACCTTTCTTTTCACTCTCTCTCTCTCTCTCTCTCCAAGCAACTACCGTACTATAAACTACTTTGAACTTAATCTACCTTAATCCATTACTGCATGAATCAATCAATATCTGCCTAACTGTCATTATCGTCTTCTACCCCTCTCTCATCCATCTCTCCAACCCCTCACTTCCATTCCCTCGGCCCAGTCAACTTCCATTATATATGTGAAACTGGTGTCATTAGCCTCCCTGTACTGTAAATTTATATCATGATTTTGTTTTTGTTTTTGTTTTTTTCCAGACGGCGTAATTTCCGAGAAGGGGTGGCCATGAACATTAGGCGTTTGTCACGAATCGCTAGGTCAAGTTGGCCATAATAAACATAATACCCAAAATAAACATAAGGCAACACAGGCATAAGATAGGCTATATAATATTGTCGTAAGATCTAAATTATACATGACACAAAAAATAACAGCCAACTCGTTGTTTGGTAATTATGAAACCACAATATTATGTTTAAAGAATATTATGAGCGATTAATCTTACTACAGGATGTCCTTGTTACATTCCTCTCCCATTACCATCCCCAACCACTCCCATTCCCTACCATTCCCATTCCCATCCCCTACCGTTCCCATCCTTTCTTCTCTCCTCCTTTCTCCTAACCCCTCCTCCCTCTCCCTTCCCCCCTCTCCCTCTCCCCTTCCCTCCTTCCTTCCCTCCCTCCCTCCCTCCCCCCTTGCTCCTCAATGTATGGGAAGGGTCACAAAAGTCCCTCTACTTAAGGTATCTAAAATTCAAGGAAGGCGAGGGGGGTCGGGGGACTCTTGATAAATATTAAGACCCGAAGTTTGTGAGGAGGGCGGGGTAAATAAGATGTTAATACGGGAACAAAAAAGGGGAATAAAAAGAGGTACAAAAGATGGCAACAAAGGGGAAGAGAAAGGGGAACAGAGAGGATAAAGACATATCAAGGGGAAATCAGGAGGATGGGGAAGAATAGGGAAGTGCAAAAGGGGAAGGTGAAGAATAGGGAATTAGAAAAGGAGATGACAATAAGGGGGATAGAGAGGATAAAGAAGTAGAAAGAGGGAAGTCAGGAGGATGGAAGAGAAGGGGGGGGGGGAGGGAATGGAAAAGTACAAAAGGGGATGGCAGCAAATGGGAACAGAAAGGATAAAGACAAAGAAAGGGGAAGTCATGAGGATGGAAGAGAAGGGGAAGAATAGAGAAGTAGAAAGGGGGATGGCAAAAAGGGGAACCGAGAGGATAAAGACGTAGAAGTGGAAGTTAGGAGGGGGGAAGGTAGAGCAGTAGTACGGAGATGGAAGAGGATATAGAAGGAGAAAGGAGAGGATAAAGAACAGAATTTTATAGTGAGAGAGGGAAGGTAAGATAATGGGAGAGAATATAAGAAGACAAAAGTTACATAGTACACATTATTATAGTGAGATAGAATATAAAGGGTGGGGAAAAGGAAAATTAAATGAATACATGTCAGATTTATCAACAGATAGGGTGGACAAATTGACAACTAAAGGAATAAATACACAAAATAATTTAATGAAAAATGGAAACAAAGACAGGTATAGGTAAAGGATATACCAAGAGATATATATACAAAAAAGGTGTCATAGAAAAAAGGCAAGAAGAGGGATCATAACAGTTTGTATAAGAAAGAGATGTCAGTGACAAAGGATTACTTAAGATGTAGCGTATGAGAAAGGGGCAGAACAAATGGGAGAGAGATATACAAAGGGAAATGGGAAATGCATCATGTTAAGGGGAGGTATTTAGTTTGTTCCCTAGACCTCCATCAAGCTTAAAATTACACCCCCTTGAGTACCTTTCAAGATAAATTTGTACATTTTTCGGTAGAAAAATGTCCCGGCCGAAGGCCGATTCCTCTTAAATTACAGGCTCGCTATCGCTCGCCAGGATAAAATCGACACCTGAATTGCACGAAAGGTCTTAATATGGGGTGAAAGTTATTAAAATCGCTAAACTAATGGGGCAAACGTTTTATAATATCAAAAGCAATGGGGCTAAACATGAGGGAGAAAGAGGTCCAGCAAAAACTCCCTCAAGTGGAGATCTCCCCTTAATCATAACTAAGAAACATAAAACACCAATAACAACAAGTAACTTATAATACATGAACAAGGGAGGGAAAGAAAGGGTTGTGTGGTATATAACGTGGCCATAATTATAGGAACGACTGGCAGGGGGAAGGATATACAAGGGGTGTTTAGACGATTGTGTGCAGCTTACGAAGGATCTATGGTAGTAAAAAGGGCGAATTATGATAGTTGGAAGCCTGGTAATTGCTGGAGGCTCTTCATAAACTGAATACAATTGTGTATTAGTAGCCAGTATACAATGAAAAGGACGGAACTGGTACTGAAAGGGTTAAAAGAGGAGAGGGTAAACGGTGGATGAATAATAACACTAATATGGCAAAAGCAAAGGAGGGAAATGGAAGAAGACGAAGAATACACGATAAATAAGGAAATAGCCAAGAGGGAGGGAAAGAGAGGGGAAGTGGTATATGACGTGGCAATATGGAAACTACCGGAAGAGGGCAGGAAACGAAAGGGGTGGGGAGAGAAGGACACACAACATTTAGTAAAGGGAAGGGATTAGGCAAAATGGAAACATAACACATCAAATTCAATTTTTTGTTTCAAATTCATATAGTTTTATTGTTATATGACAAAATACATATATAATACAAGAATGAGTTATGTTAACAGATTATCACACAACAAAGAGGACTTGATACCTAGAAGAAAGAAAGGGAAGGGATTAAGGGGAGGTTTTTAGTGTGTTTCCTAAACTTCCATCAAGCTTGAAATTACACCCCCTTGAGTCCCTTTGAAGATAAATTTGTAAATTTTTCGGTAGAAAAATCTCCCGGCCGAAGGCCGGTTCCTCTTAAATTACAGGCTCGCTATCGCTCGCCAGGATAAAATCGACACCTGAATGGCACGAAAGGTCTTCTTAATATGGGGTGAAAGTTCTTAAAATCGCTAAACTAATGGGGCGAACGTTTTATAATAGCAAAAGCAATGGGGCTAAACATGAGGGTGAAAGGGGTAAAAAAAAAATCCCTCCAGTGGAGATCTCCCCTTAAGCAAAATGTAAAAATAACACATCAATAACGAAGCAGAGAGAAAGAGGAGGAAGACAGAGAAGGATGATAAACCGGGAAGTGACAAAGGGGAAGGGAGGGTAAGTGGTATATGAGACGACAATAACGCCACGATCGGCAAAGTGCATGAAAATGAAAGGGGTGGGAAGAACTGGACACAAGGATATTTGGACAAGAGAAGGGAGAATGGTAGATAAAACAAGACATAAATATTGATGATACTGCACAAGGGAGACAGAAGGAAGGAATAAGAGAAGGGTGCCAGAAAATATAGCATAAACAGGGAAACATTCGAAGGAAAGGAAAGAGATGGTAAATGGTTTAAGGGGAGATGGTTCACTTTTTGGGCGATTATTGCATGTATTCATTAGTTTTCTAGTTTCCTCCCTAGACCTCCATCAAATTTAAAAAAAAACATCCATTAGATTAATTTGTACATTTTTCGGTAGAAAAATGTCCCGGCCGAAGGCCGTTTCTTCCAAAATTACAGGCTCACTATCGTTCGCCAGGGAAAAAATTGACACTTAAATAGCACGAAAGGTCTAAATATTGACGAAGAAATGGGGCGAAAGGTCTTAAAATCGACTAACTAATGGGGCAAACATCTTAACATCTGAAAACTAATAGGGCTAAACATGAGAGAGAAAGTGGTCCAGAAAACCGGCCCATCCCCCCTTAACAGGACGATATGGGACCGCCCAGGAGGGAATTCACCCCTTCTGTACCGGCGACGTCTTTTTAATATCATCCTATAGCTATATTTTAACGATGTTGTGCAGTTTAGGAAGCGTCTGTGGTAGTAAGCAGGGTTATGTGAGATTATTCGAAGCCTGTTAAGGGGAGGCAGACCGTTTTTCTGGACCCCCTGCTCCCTAATGTTTGGCCCCACTAGTTTTGTGATTATAAGACGTTCGGCCCATTAGTTTGGCGATTTTAACACCTTTCGCCCCATTTCGTTGTCCATTTTAAGACTTTTTGTGCCATTTAGGTGTCGATTATTTCCTGGCGAGCGATAGCGAGCCTGTAATTCTAAGAGGAACCGGCCTTCGGCCGGGAAATTTTTCTACCGAAAAATGTACAAATTTATCTTGAAGGGGGGCCTAGGATTTTTGTTCTAAGCTTGATGGAGGTCTAGGGAGAAAACTAAAAAAATATATGAATAAATTAATTAATAGACCAAACAAACGGTCTGCCTCCCCTTAATTGGTGGAGGCCCTTTATAAACTGATTAAATACGTCTAACAGTTGCCAGAATATAATGAAAAGGATGTCGCCGGTATTGAATGGGTTAAGGGAGCCCACCTCGCTTTTTTTTTTTCTCTTTCTCTCCCTCTCTCTTTGGCTTGTATCTATTCGGCCCCATTCAACCTACTGTTTTAAGACGTTTACCTCCATCTAGGTGTCAATATTTTCCTGGCGAGCAGTAGCGAGCCAGCATAAATATTTTTGTTTTGACAGCAAGCTAAATTTGTATATGTTTCGATAGCAAAATGTCTCCGGCGAAGCCTAATTTCTCCATACAATACTGGCCTCGCTATCGCTCGGCAGGAAGAAATCGACCCCTGGATGGGGATAAACGTGTTAAAACAGTTGGCTGAATGGGGCCGAATGGATACAAGCCAGGGAAAGAGAGAAAAGGAGAGAAAGATGATAAAAAGCCGGTGACCCCCCTTAATAAACAAAGGACATTGAGCTACAAGGAGGGTAAACTGTATATAAACACGGCACATTGTAACAGGGGGTGGCGAACAGTGGAGGCAAAGGGAGAAGGGTAAAAAAACATGCTATAAATAAGGAGATAACCCAGATAAAGATAGTAGAATGGCCGCTAGCGAAAGGGGGAGGGAGAGAGAGAGAGAGGGTAAGTGGTGATATGGGAACGACCAGAACCAGGACGGAAAACACAGGGTCGGAACACAAGGAAAAAGGAATAATAACAAAAGGAGAAGTGGAAATAACAAATACAAATATAACACTTCAATACCGAAGATGGGATAGCGTGAATAAAATATAACAATATATATATATTAGTGTAGCCAGGGAGGATATTTTCTTTCAGGCAGGTGAGATTAAAATAATAGGCACAGTTTGCATTATTGAGTTTTTTATTGATACTCTCAATTTTTCGTACAGTTTTTCTAGTATTTTCAGGAAGTCGGTAAAGGAGGTTTGCAAAGGGTTCCGACGTTTCAATGGGCGCAGCCTTGATAATAATGGTTGCGTCCATTGGAACGTCGGAACCCATTGCAAACCTCCTTTACCAACTTCCTGAAAATACTAGAAAAACTGTACGAAAAATTGAGAGTATCAATAAAAAACTCAATAATGCAAACTGTGCCTATTATTTTAATCTCACCTGCCTGGGAAAAAAAAAAAATATATATTATATATATATAATAAAGGGAAAGGATGACAGAGGTAGATAACCAAGCAGTAAAGAAGGGAGAAAGAGCGAGGGAAAATAAATAAAGCACATAACATAAACAAGGAGATAAATAAGAGGGAAGAAAGGGAAGGACAAAGAAGGTAAGTGGTATGTGACGTGACAGTATGGGAAACAACGGAAGAGGGAAGGAAGAGCAGAACAAAGGATAATTAACAAAGAAAGGAAAATGACCAATACAAACATAACACATATATAACGAATAAGGGATAAAGAAAGAGGCAAACAAAGGCAAAGAACACGTAAAAACATAACCCATACATAACGATGAAGGGATAACAGAAGATAACAAAGGGAACGGGTAAATATATACATAATACACATACCGGTATAACGAAGAAGGGACAAAGTAAGATAACATATTATGTGAAGGATGACATAGACAGTAAACAGAGGAGATAGGATGAGGGTAAAAAGGAAGGATGATGATAATATATAGAAGGAGATAAGTAGATATCCAAGAAGTAATAATCTAATTTATTTATTTCACTCCCAACACCAAACACCTCACAATGAAATTAATGAAAGCATGTGATCCTCCCGGGACTCGAACCTGGGTTACCACATACAGATCTTTTAAACACTCAAACCATTACACCAACAAGACAGTTAAAGGTTAAGTACATGACTACGATTTGATATCCATTTATCGAATACTGGATATCAATCTAATCATGTATTCAAACCCAACTGCACACTGAATAGCGTAATGTTTAAGGGGGGTGACCTGTTTTTGTTCTGTCCTTTTCTATCTTTCTCTGGCTTGTATCCATTTGGCCCCATTCAGCCTACTGTTTTAAGAAGTTTATCCCCATCCAGGTGTCAATTTTTTATTTTTGCTTGACAGCAGGCTACATTTTTACATTTTTCGATAGAAAAATTTCTCCGGCGAAGCCGGATTTCTTCATATAATGCTGGCTCGCTATCGCTCGCCAGGAAGAAATCGACACCTAGATGGGGATAAACGTCTTAAAATAGTTGGCTGAATGGGGCCGAATGGATACAAGCCAGAGAAAGAGAGAAAAGGACAGAAATAACAAAAAAAACAGGTCACCCCCCTTAAGTGAAAGGAAAGAACACTGTTTGGGGTACAGATCTCTAAGGACCGACCTCGCTATGAAATGTTCCGAACCTATACTGTAGGGATAATCCAATATATTAGAAAGGGAGGGGAAGATAAGGTAAATGGGTATATGACACGCCGATAAGGGAACCACCGGAAAAGGAGAAGAAACGCAAGGGTGGGAAGAGGAAGACAAAGAATAATTAGAAAAGGAGAAGAGGACAAGACAAATTAAGAAAACGACAACACGTTAATAACAAAGAAGGATTACAGACAATGATAATGTAAAACTTGCAAAATAATCAAACCAAAACAAGGACGAGACAATATAAAGGCAAAGGAACTTAGCAAAATCGCTATTACGCTTTAGCAAAAAACAAAAAACAAAAAAAACATGACCAAACAGCAAAGAAAGGAGAAAGGACGAGAGAAAAGCAATAAAGGATATAGCATAACATAACAAAATAACCGGGAGAAGAAAGGGGTAGACAGAGAGGGTAAGTGGTATATGGGAGCCACCGGAAGAGGGAAGGAAACGCAAGGGGTGGGAACACATGGACAAAGGAAATTTAAATAAGAAAAGGGGAGACGGTCTGAACAGTAATGGATATAAAAAACATTGACGAAGAGGGGAGAAAGAAAACTGGAAATTGTAATTTCTATTATAATTACGGTATATCATTATCATTATTATTATAAGAATTATAAAATGATGGTTTGGAGAGAGAGAGAGAGAGAGAGAGAGAGAGAGAGAGAGAGAGAGAGAGAGAGAGAGAGAGAGAGAGAGAGAGAGAACAATTAGTGAGATGAAGAGGGACCAAAAATCGATGCAAATCATGTGAAGTGGAAACTAACCAACTGTTCGTTTTCCTTCCGGTTCTCTCTCTCTCTCTCTCTCTCTCTCTCTCTCTCTCTCTCTCTCTCTCTCTCTCTCTCTCTCTCTCTCCATATAAATAATAAAATATATAATTGAATATATTAGTATACTGTATAGAAGAAAAAATATATAGATATACATACTGTATATATACACTATATATATATATATATATATATATATATATATATATATATATATATATATATATATATATATATATATATATTTTCAAATTCAAGCTTTAACTTTTAAGAACATGGATCCTCGAGAAGTGGAAGAATGAGGTGAGAGAGATATTCAATAACATTAGCCTGGACAACCATAATTAATACAAGGAGTAGAAGTGTTATAAAGAATGGAATGTTGTTAGGTATGTATAGATAACCTTCTGTGAATAAGGGTCAGGAAATGGATGTTTGTGTTTAAGGGGAGATGGTTCACTTTTTGGTCGATTTTTTCATATATTTATTTGTGTTCTAGTTTCCTCCCTAAACCTCCATCAAACTTAAGAAATCAACCCCAGGATCCCCCTTCCACTTATCAACCCCAGGATCCCCCTTCCACTTATCAACCCCAGGATCCCCCTTCCACTTATCAACCCCAGGATCCTCCTTCCACTTATATTTGTACATTTTTCGGTAGAGAAATTTCCCGGCCAATGGCCGGTTCCTCCAAAATTACAGGCTCGCTATCGCTCGCCAGGAAATAACCGATACCTAAATGACACGAACAGTCTTATTATTGACAGACAAAAGGGGCGAAAGGTCATTAAATCGCCAAACTAATGGGCCGAACGTCATACGATCTGAAAACTAATGGGGCTAAACACAAGGGAGAAGGAGAGGCCAGAAAAACCATGGCCCATCTCCCCTTAAAACCACCTCGCCAAACACGGACAATCAAAAACCAAAAATCGTCGAAAAAAAAAAAAAAAATATCAACACAACTCCTCTCATGTATACAGTATTGTGTTTGTTATCTCTGGTATTGCGGTTGCCCTCTCTCCTTCGCTAGTTTGTTCATTTCCATTTAGTTGCAGCCACTCCCACCATTACACTTTAAGGGGGGTAGTGCTTGGTTTTTGGTCTATATAATTATTTATTTATTTATTTATTTTTGAGTTTCCTCGGTAGACCTCCATCAAGCTTAGAAAAACACCCCCTAGACCCCCTTTAAAGATAAATTTGTACATTTTTCGGTATAAAAATGTCCTGGCCTAAGGCCGATTCCTTCTAAAATTAGAGGCTCGCTATCGCTCGCCAGGAAAATATCAACACCTAAATGGCACGAAAGGTCTTAATATTGACAAACAAATGAGGCGAAAGATCTCAAAATCGCCAAACTAACGCAACGAACGTCTTAAAACCTCAAAACCAATATGCTAAACATGAGGGAGAAGGGGGTCCATAACAAGCGAGAAGTACCCCCTTAAAATGGGTAGTTAAGAAGGGCGTAATAAAGCCAGGAGAGAGAGAGAGACAGATGGTGACCCAAACAAAAAGAGTTGAGGACACACGAACGAACACACCCCGGAGACCTTGGAGGGTACAGAGAGAGGAGGGGCGAAAGGGGGGCATGGGGAGGGGGGGGGGGGGGGAGGGAGGGGAGGGAGGGGCATGAGGTTTAGAAGGGTAGTGGTACAAATAGTATATGTGTATGTGCAGTAAATACAGTATGTACTTAACATATTTTACACACACACACACACACAATGCATATATGTATACATACAGCATACTTATTTGTATATTCTACGGCATATCATTCATGTATGCATCTTTCAATGTGTCTATTTACAGTATATATATCTATCTATCAATATATATATGACTGATAAAATGCACAAGCAAGTTGGGAAACATACATAGTGAGCCCACATACTGTATATAATTACATATACACTATTTAGCTCTCTATGTATCCACCTCCATATCCACCTGCGAAATGAAGCCTCGAATTAAGCGTTGAAATAAACAAGTAGATATAGAGTATAATATATAGTGACGCCATCCTAGAGAATCCCCCCCCCCCCCCACCCCCATCCCACCTGTCACACTGTCCAATTACTGGCTGACAGGCAAAGGGGGAAGAGGGGGAGATGGAACTATGGGAGGAGGAGGGGGGGGGGGGAATATACATATACATGCTGTATACACACACCAAACATACTACATACTCATACGCAATACGCATATTCTCTCAAGCAAGTTCATATCTGCATACTCATATACTGGATACACATACGCTCGCTCTCGCCCTCTCTCTCTCTCTCACTCTCACACACACACACACACATACACACACACACACACACACACACACACACACACACACACACACACACACACACACACACACACACACACACACACACACACACACACACACACACACACACACACACACACACACACACACACACACACACACACACACACACACACACACACACACCGTACTCCTGACAGCTTTTTAACATGATCGATAACCTTGCCAGTAAGTTAACATTGACGAGAGCTTGCGTGTTTGGTATAATGGGTTTGGCTTCCTTGGTTCCGGCTTAGGGGGTAGTACTCGCTTTTCTGGACCCCCCTCTCCCTCATGTTTAGCATACTAGTTTTGAGATTTTAAGACGTTCGTTCCATAAGTTTGCCGATTTTGCGACCTTTCGCCTAATTTTTGTTATCAATATGAAGACCTTTCGTGCCCTTTAGGTGTCGATTTTTTCCTGACGAACGATAGCAAGCCTCTAATTTTAGAAGGAACCGGGCTTCGGCCAGCACATTTTTCTACCGAAAAATATACAAATTTATCTTGAAATGGGGTCTAGGGGGTGTTTGTCTAAGCTTGATGGAGGTCTAGCGATGAAATTCTAAAATATATTAATATATAAATATATGGACCAAAAACCGATGAAATTCTAAAATATATTAATATATAAATATATGGACCAAAAACCAAGCACTATATCCCCTTAACCTTTACACTCAGAGAGGTATAGTATATAGTGTACAAAATAAGGGGTATAAAAGGGTCAATAAACTCACTGGGTTTATTGCTAGTCATATACCTTTCCATCTACATATCAGATATAGGTTTATTACTATAGTCTATTCGCTGTAAGTAGGCGATAATTCATGACCTCTAACCTGGTAAAAATTACCAGGTAAAATTACCATCAATATACCCAATGATTGTATATATCATTTTCATACACTCACATCAATCCATGACTTTACAGTGTTGAATACATGTTCAGAAGGGGGCTCGATGTATGAAACGAATATCTTTACAAAGGCTAGTTAAGAACACCGTATGTGTTAAGCTTATATTGAATTGTATTGGGAAATGCATTATTAATAAAAAGAAGGGGGTTCAGAAAATAACTCGAATACTTTCCACTTAAGGGGAGGTTTTTAGTTGATTCCCTAGACTTTCATCAAGCTTAAAATTACTCCCCCTTGACCCCCTTTCAAGATAAATTTGTACATTTTTCGGTAGAAAAATTTCCCGGCCGAAGGCCGGTTTCCCTTAAATTACAGGCTCGCTATCACTCGCCAGGACAAAAGCGACACCTAAATGGCACGAATGGTCTTAAAATTTACAGAAATTGGGCGAGGGTTCTTAAAATCGCCAAACTAATGGGGCAAGCGTCTTTAAATCTCACAAGAATTGGGGCTAAACATGAGGGAGAAAGAGGTCCAGAAAAAAAATCCCTCCAGGTGGAAATCTCCCCTTCATGTTATCTCTCCCCATCATCCCACAACAGGAAGTGTTAGGGCGCCTCCATCACCACCATACCAAACAATAGTAAAAGTGGTCGCCGTAGCCACAACCTCCCAGAATCTCCTAATAGTGTATAGGTCTACCAATCATTGTCTGTGCTCTATATATATGCCTAATCCGAAGTTGCCATGGGACTAATTAAGGGGAGGTTTTTAGTTGATTCCCTAGACTTCCATCAATCTTAAAATTACTCCCCCTAGACCCCCTTTCAAGATAAATTTGTACATTTTTCGGTAGAAAAATGTCCCGGCCGTAGGCCGGTTCCCCTTAAATTACAGGCTCGCTATCGCTCGCCAGGAAAAAATCGACACCTAAATGGCATGAATAGTCTTAAAATTGACTTAAATGGGGCGAGGGTTGTTAAAATCGTCAAAATAATGGGGCGAACGTCTTAAAATCTCAAAAGCAACGGGGCTACACATGAGGGAGAAAGGGGTCCAGAAAAAAAAATCCTCCAGGTGGATATCTCCCCTTAAGTAACAGTGAAGCCGGAGTATATCACATCAAATACAATCCAGTTCGGTAAGACCTCAGGGCACTATAAGCTTGAACCATTATGACGCCGAGAGATTCTTCTCAATTACATTAATTCACCATAGTTCTTATTGGATTGATAACGTCGATAGAACACCAAATGAACACAAATGGCAACTTCAATACAGACATAATAACGCAACATGTGTGACAATAAGGAAACTACAAACTCAAAAGACACAAAACCAACCCTCTCCATACCTTAAGGGGAGATTTCCACTTGAGGGATTTTTTTCTTTACCCCTTTCTCCCTCATGTTTAGCCCCATTGCTTTTGAGATTTTAAGACGTTCGCCCCATTAGTGTGGCGATTTTAAGAATGTTCTCCCCATTTATGTCACTTTTAAGACCTTTCGTCCCATTTAGGTGTCGATTTTTTTCCTGGCGAGCGATAGCGAGCCTGTAATTAAAGAGTAACCGGCCTTCGGCCGGGACATTTTTCTACCGAAAAATGTACAAATTTATCTTGAAAGGGGGTCAAGGGGGTGTAATTTCAAGCTTGATGGAAGTCTAGGAAACGCACTAAAAACCTCCCCTTAAAATATTCCAACCGTTAAATGACCACGCCACGATCTCTTTAGCCTTATCTCTCTTGCTCCGAACAAAGGTGTGGGTGTTACGGCGCCTTATTACCTTAACCAACAATGGCAAGTGGACACCCTTACCTTACCCAAGGATAGTCAATATATTCATTATCTTTGCCTTACCTCTACCTTACCTTACCTTACCTTACATTTACCTTAACTTACCTTATATGTTTTGCTTCGAACAAAGGTGTGGGTGTTACGGCGCCTTATTACCCTAACAAACAATGGCAAGTGGACCCTTCCTAAAGAGATTACAGTAAGAAAGAGCGGATTTTTTTGTCTTTGGACGCCATTTTGGTGACAATATGTTCTAACAATGAGACGATATTTTTTTCTCAACTATGCAGAATTAACAGTAAATATAAGGACCAATTATCTAATACGCTACCAGTAGCGCCGAATGTTCGATAACGGGATGGCCTTATATGAAGGTAGAGAGAAGCTAATGGAGCTCCTGGCCTCCCAAGAGTGGCAAATACATCCCGAAGACTATTAAGTACACATAGTACTCCAAACAATCTCTCCCCAATCTTGTTTGCAAATATCCAAGGCCTAAAAAATAGAACCACGAACAAAGTACCATTTATTAGGGGCCTGCTAGAAGAAGGAAACGCTATATTTGCGGCTCTCACAGAAACTCACATTAAAGATCAGGAAGATAGTGAGATATGGATTCCTGGTTACAACCTATATAGGGCGGACAGAACGCATAGATCACATGGAGGTGTAGCCTTGTACATACATGACTCACTGATATGTACTGAATTCCTAAATAACAGTAATGAAGTGGTGGAAATACTTGGAGTTAAAATAGAATCCCTAAATTTAGCAGTTATTGTTACATACAGGCCTCCAGACTCATCCCGAGAAGAATTCAAAACCCAGCTCAACAAAATAAAATCAGAAGTGGAAACCCTGGGGAACCCAACACCAAATATTATATGGCTAGGAGACTTTAACCTACCAAACATTAAATGGAGACAACTAGAAAACCAGTTAGTGGCAAACACCACCGGAGAAGCAAATACGAGAGAGCTTTTTGAACTTTGCGATTTTGTTAGTCTTACCCAACATATTGCTGAACCCACACGGGAAAACAATATCTTAGACCTGGTCTTCACTAACAACGACTCTCTAGTACACAGCATTAACATATCGGACACAACGTACTCAGATCATAAATTAATTGAGATCAAAACAACCTTAGAAAGTGTACAGACAACCTCAGAATCGAGAACAAAAACCGGCCCCTTCAGTAACTTTAACTTCAATAACAAAAACATTAGGTGGGAAGAGGTAAATAAAAAAATGGAGGAAATAGACTGAGAAGATTTAATGAATAACCTGACACCTGCAGAATGTCTAGTCTTAATAACAGAAACCATGACCCAAATCTGTAGCCACCATATACCTGCCAGACAAACAAAACGAAGAAGCAAACAAGATCGGGAATGGAGGAGGCTGTACAGAAGAAAATTACTTGCACAAAGATGCACACATCAAAATCTACAGGATAGGCAAAAGGCCGAAATAGATAGAGAAATTGTGGAAATTGAACAAAGGCTAAGAATATCATATGAACTACAACATATGGAAGAGGAGAGGAAAGCTATTGCAGGTATAAAGGAAAATTCCAAATACTTCTTTTCATACACCAAACAAAAGGCTAAAACAACATCAAACATCGGCCCACTGAGCAAAGGGGACGGCTCTTTCACAGGGGACAAAAAAGGAAATGAGCGAACTCTTAAGCAGGCAGTATGAAATGGCATTCAGTGAGCCTGATGAAACAAAAGTCATCA
>CM064543.1:8701859-8703997 GCA_032716605.1 Paralithodes platypus
GAGAGGGAATGCGTGAAGAGAGGAAACAGAGAAGGAATTGAAGAAGAGGGGAGATAAATGGAATGGAAGAAGGAAGGCGAGAGAACAAGAATTAGGACGTTGGAAGGGAGAACAGAGAGGGTTGAGGGGAGATGGCTGGAGAGGGGGGAAAGAGGGAAGTGATGAGAGGGGAGACAGAAGAGAGAAATAGGGAATGGGAGAATGTTGTACCAGATAACACAGACCTTCCACGTGAAAACAATGTCTAGATGTGCTAGTGTTAATTTAGGGGAGGTTTCCACCTGAGGGATTTTTTTCTTAACCCCTTTCTCCCTCATGGTTAGCCCCATTGCTTTTGAGATTTTAAGACGTTTGCCCCATTAAGTTTGGTGATTTTAAGAATTTCCGCCCCATTCTGTCAATTTTAAGACCTTTCGTGCAATTTAGGTGTCGATTTTATCCTGGCGAGCGATAGCGAGCCTGTAATTTAAGAGTAACCGGCCTTCGGCCGGGAAATTTTTCTACCGAAAAATGTACAAATTTATCTTGAAAGGGGGTCAAGGGGGTGACATTTTAAGATTGCTGGAGGAGTAGGAAACAAACTAGAAATCTCCCCTTAAACCTCTGCAACGCTAATTTCCAGCGATGACCGAGTATTGTGTTTATATTCTATAAAATAGAAGGTGATACATTTGAAAAACAGAAGAGATAATGCACGATAGCAAAGAGAGAGAGAGAGAGAGACAAGCAAATAAAGAAAGGGTCTGCTTAGTGACCTGAAGAAGCTCTCTGCGAAACGTTGTCAATAAAGTGGTCCTCCTCCTATGGTGTTTATATTCACGCACAGGAACAAAAGGAACACGAAAGAAGTGGGAAGGGTAGGCTATAGATCAAGCGAAGCCATAGAAAGGAAAATAGGTAAGGGAAACAAGCATACAATCGGGATGTAACAGGAGTAATTGGTTGAACAATTAGGAGGTGCTATATTTACGTTAACCAATAGCTCATCCTGAAATCCAGTACAATAACGTATGTTTTTTTTTTTTTTTTTTTTAAGTCTGGTATCTTCAGACGATTTTGTGAAAATAATGTTAGCCAAAACAAAAATGAAAAAAATAGTCATCGTATAAATTATAAGGGAATGAAAAAAATAATCATCGTATAAATTATAAGGGATTAACTCTCACACAACTAATGATATTTTGTTAAATAATAATCTGGCTAACAAAGTTCAAAATAAGAGGCATCTCATAGTCATGTTGTTTAACCCTTTGAGTACCAGCGACGTGTGTTTTACTGTATGCTAGTTATATTTAGACGTTAGTATGCAGCTTAGGAAGGAGCTGTGGTAGTTAAAAGGGTTGGTTAAGACAGTTTGAAGCCTTATTATTGTTGGAGGTCATTCCTAAGCTGAATAAAATCGTCTAATCATTGTCAGAATATAATTAATAGGATGCCACCGGAACTGTATGGGTTAAAACTATCTCCAATAATGATTTCGGTATAACTATTCCTTGATTTTATTTTATGTTCTAATTAATATTTTACTTCATCACGCTTAGGAGAGGCCACAAAATCAGAGATATGGAAAGGAATACTTAAGGTAAAATGAGGGAATTATTGGGTATTGAAGAAAGAGGGGGAATAGAGAAGCAAATGAGATGAAGAGGAAGAAGGCCAAGAGAGACGAGTAATAGAAAAGGGAAACAAGGAAGGAAGAAGATGAAGAAGAGGGGAAGAAGGAATGGAAGAAGAGAGAAGGAACAGGCGAGAGGTAACGAGAGAGAGAGAGAAGAAGGGGGGAAGGAATGGAATGAGAGATAAACAAGGAGGAAGAAGAAGGAGGAAAAGAAAGGACAGAAGGAATGTACCAGAGGAGAAAGGAGAAGCAAGAAGGGAACGAGAAAGAGGACAAGGGAAGGAAGATAAATAGAGAGGAGGGGAAGGAGAAAGAGAATAATGGAAGGGGGCGTGACCGAGTGAGGAACAGGTATTGAGAGAGAGAAGGGGGGGGGGGGGTTGTGCATATGTAAATCATTCTGTGTGCGTGAGCGTAAATGTGTTTGTATAAAGGTGTACGTGTTTGCAAATGTACTGTATGTATCTACCTGTGTGTGTGTGTGTGTGTGTGTGTGTGTGTGTGTGTGTGTGTGTGTGGG
>CM064543.1:8704097-8734097 GCA_032716605.1 Paralithodes platypus
CTATGCTATTCTATGTAAATCTCTCTCTCGCTCTCTCTCTCTCTCACACACACACACACACACACACACACACACACACACACCTCCCCGTGGCGTAACTCATACCTCCCCGTGGCGTAACTGATAGCGCGTCTGGCTCACAACCAGAAGGTCCCGAGTTCGAGGGACCGGGGGGGAAGAAAGAAGAGAGGACATTTGGGCCAACGTCTCCTAACGGTTGTAGCCTCTGTTCAACTAGAAGTAGAAATAGGAACCTGGTATTAGGTGGACGAAGTGGTGACGTCCCATCTGGGGTTGGTGATCGTTTACAAGGTGAGATGGGTGATGGGGATCGTACGTGTCAACCTGAGCAACTGGTCAAACCTAAGCCTTCGGGTCTGGAGACTGGTACAGTAGTGAGAATGGTATCGTACAGATTAACCCCTAAGGCCTTCGTTGCCAGGTGTCGCCAATTGGCTTAAAATACAGACGACACATTCTCACAGCCATTCCAACGATACATAAACACTTAACATGCATTTCACGCAATACATTCCCAGTTAAGGAGGCGCGATAATAATGAGCTTAGCTCGCATTGCGTGGATTCCCCTTGACAAACAAGCAAGTGAATACACACAGACACACACACACACACACTGTATATTAATCTCTGTCCTTCTCCCTGTCTCCCCCAGTTCCCCTCCTTGGCAACCCATTAGGTAATATAACATAAGGGCTTAATAACCTGTGCAGGGAATGTAGGTCTGTTAATGGGGGTTGCACATTAATATTACCTACACTGGACGGTTACATAAACCATTTGTTTAACTCAGCTAGATGGTTAAGTAATCCTGTGTGTCCCCCCCCCCCCCCCTATCTCGTCAGTAACACGACACGATACCTTTCTCAAGCCATATCCAAACACAGAGGATGCAGATTGTTTACAGTTCTCCAGGACCGCACGATTATATATATATATATATATATATATATATATATATATATATATATATATATATATATATATTTTTTCATTATTTTATCTTTATCTTTACATAACTTTTTTTCTCACACAATCAATATATATATACGTTAAATAAATAAATATACTATCAATGACACATAAGTCAGCACAAACTCGTATAACCTGCTAATAACATGAAACAAATATATAGCAATATATCGTGAATAATTAAGAAGCAAACAACATATGTATTGTATTATATTAATATTTAAATCACTTGTTCCTATCTTGAGTCATCATACTTAAGCTGTTGATCATAGTATAAGCTGAGTTAAGAACATTATTTAACCTACAGTAAAATATTGAGGCTTAATTATTCTCCCCAAGCAAAAACCCGCATGTATGTCATGGTATTTATAATAATTAGCTTTATGCTCTAGAGTCAATGCCAGTAATCAAGAGACCTACCACCAGTAATGAACTCGCCACTCATTATTTAACAATTAGTGCAAGGACAAGAGTGAGAAAAGAAAACGATGGGGGTGTGGGGGTTTAACTGAGTTTAGTTCAATTTGAGGTCAGGGGGGAGAAAATTCACGCACCGAGGCTAGATCAGCTTTACCATCTATAGTAGTAGTAGTAGTAGTAGTAGTAGAAGTAGTTGTTGTAGTAGAAGTAGTAGTAATAATATTAGTAGTAGTAGTAGTAGTAGTAGTAGTAGTAGTAGTAGTAGTAGTAGTAATTATAGCAGTAGTAGTAGTAGTAGTAGTAGTAGTAGTAGTAGTAAGTTAAGAATAGTAGTATCGTCAGTAATTATAAGTTAAAACAACCCAATAAATATAATCATCTATTTTAAATTAAAAGCAATAAATCGTTCTTTTCCAAGCAATTAATAACCAAATTAAAGTAATGCTAATAATATGTTATAAGACTCTGAATATAGGTGAAGGTAGAAGGGTATAACAACACTATAATGACTCACCAATGACGGTATACCACCATCACCACACCAGGACAACACTTACCTGGTGAGACAAGAATAAAGGGTGATTAGAGCAAGGTCAAATTATTACACTGATTATACATAGAATAATAACACACATACACATACATTGCACTCTCTCTCTCGCTCTCTCTCTCTCTCTCTCTCTCTCTCTCTCTCTCTCTCTCTCTCTCTCTCTCTCTCTCTCTCTCTCTCTCTCTCTCTCTCTCTCTCTCTCTCTCTCTCTCTCTCTCTCTCTCTCTCTCTCTCTCTCTCGCTCTCTCTCTCTCTTCTCTCTCTCTCTCTCTCTCTCTCTCTCTCTCTCTCTCTCTCTCTCTCTCTCTCTCTCTCGCTCTCTCTCTTTTTTTTACACAACACATACACGCACATACACACCATAATACAAACAAAATTGTATGCACAGCCGGCCATTCATATACTAACGCAGGTACACACATATAAAGGCAGCGACAGCACACGCACACACATATTACACACAGGTGAATACAAATTAAATGCAATAAATAAAATTATCACTAGAAAACAAAAAATGCTTAGTCCCTCTCACATCTGAAACTGTGCCAAAGATTGCCGATTGGTATGTTAATCTTAAATTGAATCATTTGAATAACTAATAGGTTATCTATCAAATATATATACCGGTATTCGTCGAATGACATTGGATTAGATATTGTATGATAGGGGAGGTTCAGATATGTTAGATTATTTCAATATAATACTGCATGGAGGTATTTACTAGCTAGGACAAATAGTTGGCAAACCATATTTTCTCTGCATACGTCACAGACTTGGCAGAGGCCATAATATTTGGCAGATATAAATGATTTAGTAGACGTCATATACTTGACAAATGTTAATCGACAACAGTTCAAAGCCAGTTGTCACACATCCTTCATGAATGGAGGACGATGACGGATACATGGAGTTTCTTCTTAATAACTTCTCAATTTGTGTGTGTCAATGTTGTGTTCTTTATAAACGGCAACCATTTCCGATCTAGAGAACAACAAAAGTAGAAGGCCATTTTAAGGGACCGATGAAGACGGTGAGCACCATTTAAACCACTTCTGTTGATTTTGGAGAGGGGCGTTACCCCTCTCCTCAGTGTACACCTACTGTCAAATACAGCTGCTTCTGACCACACAATTTCAGACTACTGTGCAGTCTTATTTCTACCTAAAAACTTCCAAAGTGACTTGATAGACACACAATATACTTTGTATGTATGTATTCTAGATTGTTTTGGTGTGTATGTGTGCGTATGTGTAGGTGTTGAACGTACCCTGCCTCCTATATCTCGATTCCTCTTTACCTCAAACAGTACTAGATCTCTTTCTCTCAAACAGTACTAGATTTCTTTCTCTCTCTATCATTTTTGACACAACCAATTTTTGTCTACTCGAATTTTGATGACAAGATGTGACTTCCCCGATTTATTGACATGCGACATTTCCCTTACCATAATACTTGTTTTCAGCAGTTAAACATTATGCACCAGGTATTATGGAGATACCCAGTTTACCAAAGTTACAGCAAAATATCGTTTGTGGCAGGTGGTTGTGGCCAGATGAAATCCATCTGCCTCTCTATTTTATCCTTGGGTGTGTGTGTTTCACTACATCTATACTCGTCATAAATTTCGTATACTTTATCTGCTAGTTGTTCTAGTCTCCATTGTTTTCACATGTGTGTGTGTGTGTATGTGAATGTAAGTTTGTGTGGCGGTGTGTGTGTGTGTGTGTGTGTGTTCGAGAGAGAGCGAGAGAGATACTGTGTGTTGTTTATCCTGGTATCCTATAACTCCGGTAGTTGATGAGACAGATGTCAACTACTGTCACAATATCAATCCATTCTCACCACAACTGTGGTATGTGTGTGTGTGTGTAGGGGGGGGGGGGGGGGCACACACACACACACACACACACACACACACACACACACACACACACACACACACACACACACACACACACACACACACACACACACACTTGTTACTGATGATGACTGTCACACTACAATACTTCACCCGGACACCTGCTACTGTACATACATAAACATTACGAATATATATATATATATATAACACGGGTGCCTATAACATATATTTAGGAAACTATATAGCCTACACAATTTAAATATCGAACGAATCACATAAACAAGAGCTGCACATAAACTGTACAACCATATAAAGTACATACATAACAGGATAGCAACCTTCTATACATGTTAGACAAATCAGTACAAATGTGAAATGCTGATATCATAAGAACGGTATTCACAACAGTAGCCTAGATATAATTTCTTACCCCCCCCCCCATCTCTCTCTCTCTCTCTCTCTCTCTCTCTCTCTCTCTCTCACACACACACCCACTTGGACACGTGCACTGGGACACATACAGAACCACATATATCGGCTACATTAAAGGATAAACATAAATGGATACACTGTACGATGAATTATTACCACTGCTATAAATCACTTTGTTTCCAAGCATTATATCCTCCCTCTCCCTCTCTATCACTGTGTGTGCGCACGCGCACGCGAAAAAGAAATTGTAAGTACAGGCCTAATTAATTAAATTAACAGTTACTCACAAGTAATAAAATACACACACGCACACAAATATTATATATATATATATATATATATATATATATTTATATTTATTGAGACTCACACACACACACACACACACACACACACACACAAGAGCAGATTACACACAAACACTCGCACACTAAAAAACACAGGCCTGTAGAACGCTAAGAAACACAAACATAAGGATTTAACCCTTACAGTACTGGCGACGTCTTTTTGCTTTTATTTCAGCTGCATTTAGACGATTAGGCAGGATATATGGTATCTAAAAGGATTAATTGAGATATTCTGCAATCTTTTAACGGGTAGAAATCCTTCCCATGCTGAATAAATCCGTCTAATAGTTGCCAGAATATAATGAAAAGGATGTCACCGGCACTGAATGGGTTAACTAGCCGGAGCTATGGGTTACCTATACAACAGTAAGCTATAGACATGAGTTATATACAAACCTTTCTTCAACCTAACCACCATAAAGGTACTATACTTATCACTTTATACACGGGTGTGTGTGTGTGTGTGTGTGTGTGTGTGTGTGTGTGTGTGTGTGTGTGTGTGTGTCTGTGTATGTGTGTGTGTGTGTGTGTGTCTGTGTCTGTGTGTGTGTGTGTGTCTGTGTATGTGTGTGTGTGTGTGTGTGTGTGTGTGTGTGTGTGTGTGTGTGTGTGTCTGTGTCTGTGTGTGTGTGTGTCTGTGTGTGTGTGTGTGTGTGTGTGTGTGTGTGTGTTGCTTGCGGGGATTAGGTGCGGCTGCTTTGTGGTTATTTTATACCGGTAATTCAATAGCAGAGTATACTAAGCAATTGTATTACTCAGGTGTGTTTCAAACAATCATATCTAAAAAGCTCTCTTGGTAGCCATAATAATCTCTTCACAACCATTGGAAACATTATTTGCACACATATAACCCAATAAGCACAGGACTGACACACACAAGGAATACACACATACAATCAATAAACACACACACATACAATCATGAAGAGCATGTATGAGGGTGCAAAGGCGGCAGTACGTGTGGAGAGTGAGCAGAGCGAGTTCTTTGACCTGAATGTTGGTTTGAAACAGGGGTGTGTGATGTCCCTGTGGTTGTTTACTGTATATATGGATGGAGTTATGAAAGAAATACTATCAAGAGCAGTGGATGTTGGTGTATCGCTGAAAAGGGAGGGAATTGAGTGGAAGCTACCTATACTGCTGTTTGCGGATGATACAGTTCTGATGAGCGATAATGAATGGGAGTTGCAGGGTCTGGTAAATGAGTTTGGAACAGTGTGCGAAAAACGGAATTTGAAGGTAAATACGGGGAAGAGCAAGGTTATGGTCTTCGAAAGGGGTGAAGTCACAGAGTGTGAGGTGAAGCTGAACGGTCAGGCTATGGAGATCGTCAACTCTCTTAAGTATCTGGGCAGTGTGTTGAGTAAAGATGGGACTATGGATGAAGAGGTGCGGGAGAGGGTACAACAGGGGAAGAGGGGTTGTAGGAACGCTAAAAGCAGTAACAAGAAATAGGGTGGTCAGTATGGAAGTGAAGACGTCCTTGCATGACAGTGTGGTAATCCCGACACTGACTTACGGAAGTGAAGCATGGACGTTGGTTGAGAGACTCAGACAAGAGTGAGAGCAGTGGAAATGAATTACTTAAGGAGTGCGTGCGGAGTTACATGGAGGGATAGACAGACTAATGAGGAAGTAAGAAGGAGGTGTGGTGTGGAGGTAGATGTGCTGGAAAGTGTGAAAGGAACAACTTGAGATGGTTTGGCCATATGGAACGTATGGAAAGCGAGAGAATGACTAAGAGGGTGTACGAGAGCGAGGTGGAGGGACAGAGGGGGAGAGGTAGACCGAATATGAGGTGGAAGGATGGAGTGAGGAACTACATGAACGAAGGCGGTGCTGGTTGGGGGGAGGGGCGTCGACTGACTGGGGACAGAGGTGCATGGGGGCGGTTCGTTCGTGGCCACCCCTTCGGGGATCACGGCATCAGGCAATAGATAGATAGATAGACATACAATCAATGAACATACACACACACAAGGAACACACATACAATCAATGAACATACACACACACACGAGGAACACACACATACAATCAATAAACATACACACACACAAGGAACACACACATGCAATCAATGAACATACACACACACAAGGAACACACATACAATCAATGAACATACACACACACAAGGAACACACACATACAATCAATAAACATACACACACACAAGGAACACACACATACAATCAATGAACATACACACACACAAGGAACACACATACAATCAATTAACATACACACACACACGAGGAACACACTCACACAATCATTGAACATACACACACACAAGGAACACACATACAATCAATAAACATACACACACACAAGGAACACACACATACAATCAATGACCATACACACACACACAAGGAACACACACATACAATCAATGAACATACACACACACATACAATCAATGAACATACACACACACACAAGGAGCACACACATACAATCAATGAACATAAACACACACATACAATCAATGAACATACACACACATACAATCAATGAACATACACACACATACAATCAATGAACATATACACCTACAATCAATAAACATACACACACACACAAGGAACACACATACAATCAATGAACATACACACACATACAATCAATACACATACACACACACACACATACAATCAATAAACATACACACACACACATACAATCAATGAACATACACACCTACAATCAATAAACATACACACAAAAGGAACACACACATACAATCAATTAACATACACACACATACAATCAATAAACATACACACACACACATACAATCAATGAACATACACACACATACAATCAATAAACATACACACACACACAAGGAACACACATACAATCAATGAACATACACACACACAAGGAACACACATACAATCAATGAACACACACACACACAAGGAACACACATACAATCAATGAACATACACACACACACAAGGAACACACATACAATCAATGAACATACTGTACACACATACAATCAACAAACATACACACACACACAAGGAACACACATACAATCAATGAACATACTGTACACACACATACAATCAATAAACATACACACACACACAAGGAACACACACATACAATCAATGAACATACTGTACACACACATACACTCAATAAACATACACACACACATACAATCAATAAACATACACACACACATACAATCAATAAACATACACACACACAAGGAACACACATACAATCAATGAACACACACACACACAAGGAACACACATACAATCAATGAACATACACACACACAAGGAACACACACATACAATCAATGAACATACACACACATACAATCAATGAACATACACACACAAGGAACACACATACAATCAATGAACATACACACACACACAAGGAACACACACATACAATCAATGAACATACACACACACAAGGAACAGACACATACAATCAATGAACATACACACACATACAATCAATGAACACACACACACAAGGAACACACATACAATCAATGAACATACACACACACACAAGGAACACACACATACAATCAATGAACATACACACACACATACAATCAATAAACATACACACACACATACAATCAATGAACATACACACACACATACAATCAATGAACATACACACACACATACAATCAATAAACATACACACACACACAAGGAACACACACATACAATCAATGAACATACACACACACATACAATCAATAAACACACACACACACACACAAGGAACACACACATACAATCAATGAACATACTGTACACACACATACAATCAATGAACACACACACACATAGAACACACACATACAATTAATGAACATACTGTACACACACATACAATCAATGAACACACACACAAGGAACACACATACAATTAATGAACATACTGTACACACACATACAATCAATGAACACACACAAGGAACACACACATACAATTAATGAACATACTGTACACACACATACAATCAATGAACACACACAAGGAACACACACATACAATTAATGAACATACTGTACACACACATACAATCAATGAACACACACACACAAGGAACACACACATACAATTAATGAACATACTGTACACACACATACAATCAATGAACACACACACACAAGGAACACACACATACAATCAATGAACATACTGTACACACACAAACAACCAATAAACATACACACACAACACAAACAACCAATAAACATACACACACAACACAAACAACCAATAAACATACACACACACACAAGGAACACACATACAATCAATGAACACACACACACACAAGGAACACACATACAATCAATGAACATACACACAAACACAAGGAACACACATACAATCAATGAACATACACACACATACAATCAATGAACATACACACACACACAAGGAACACACATACAATCAATGAACATACACACACACACAAGGAACACACATACAATCAATGAACATACACACACACAAGGAACAGACACACAATCAATGAACATACACACACATACAATCAATGAACACACACACACACAAGGAACACACATACAATCAATGAACATACACACACACACAAGGAACACACACATACAATCAATGAACATACACATACACATACAATCAATAAATACACACACACACACACACATACAATCAATGAACATACACACACACATACAATCAATGAACATACACACACACATACAATCAATAAACATACACACACACACAAGGAACACACACATACAATCAATGAACACACACACACATACAATCAATAAACATACACACACACACACAAGGAACACACACATACAATCAATGAACATACTGTACACACACATACAATCAATGAACACACACACACAAAGAACACACACATACAATTAATGAACATACTGTACACACACATACAATCAATGAACACACACACAAGGAACACACATACAATTAATGAACATACTGTACACACACATACAATCAATGAACACACACAAGGAACACACACATACAATTAATGAACATACTGTACACACACATACAATCAATGAACACACACACACAAGGAACACACACATACAATTAATGAACATACTGTACACACACATACAATCAATGAACACACACACACAGGAAACACACACATACAATTAATGAATATACTGTACACACACATACAATCAATGAACACACACACACAAGGAACACACACATACAATTAATGAACATACTGTACACACACATACAATCAATGAACACACACACACAAGGAACACACACATACAATCAATGAACAAACACACACACATACTAGTTTCTTCTGACGGACGGACGCTCTCTCTCTCTCTCTCTCTCTCTCTCTCTCTCTCTCTCTCTCTCTCTCTCTCTCTCTCTCTCTCTCTCTCTCTCTCTCTCTCTCTCTCTCTCTCTCTCTCTCTCTCTCTCTCTCTCTCTCTCTCTCTCTCTTCTCTCTCTCTCCTCTCTCTCTCTCTCTCTCTCTCTCTCTCTCTCTCTCTCTCTCTCTCTCTCTCTCTCTCTCTCTCTCTCTCTCTCTCTCTCACACGCACACACGCCACTCAGTTCCCAGAACTGTCTTTGTAGTGTATTCCAGCCACACACCTATATAAAAGTTAGTACGCACCTCCTCCGTAACGACATTAATATTCTCTTTGCCCTGCACCTCAAACTTCTCACCAGTACAATTACCAATTTATATACAGTAAAACAATGGTTTGAATTAATTCGACAATTATCACTTCACAAGATTTCCTATATTATTATCGATAACCATCAATAATACATCTATTAAACATTACTAAACCGCTTGTGAAAAGTCAGGAAACTGGTGTCAAACGAAAGACTATTCAAAATCAGTCTAAAAACATAGTCCCTTCTTTTGTGTCGTTATTCGAAGTGCAAAGTAAATATTGTGTTCTATCTGTCTATTAATGTCTGTGGAAGTGATAAAATGACCAAAACAATACAAAATGTACTGTTCATTTTCCTGTTTTCCTTCTCATATGCATTACAGTGTTATCACCAAATTGCCCCGGTTTGACATCTTGAAGGATAGAGTTAAGTGGACTGCCATGGAGAGCTGGATAAAGGGTAGTTAAGGGGTACTACTCGGGGTTTTTTTTCAGGACAACCTTCTCCCTCATGTTTAGCATTTTGGTTTTGAGGTTTTAAGACGTTCGTTCCGTTAATTTGGCGATTTTGAGACCTTTCGTCCCATTTTTTCGTCAATGTTACGACCTTTCGTGCCCTTTAGGTGTAAATTGTATCCTGGCGAGCGACAGCGAGCCTCTAATTTTAGAAGGAATCGGCCTTCGGTCGGGACATATTTCTATCGAGAAATGTACAAATTTATCTTGAAAGGGGGTCTAGGGGGTGTTTTTCTAAGCTTGATGGAGGTCTAGAGAAGAAACTAAAAATTAAATTAATAGATAAATATATCTACCAAAAACCAAGTAGTACCCCCTTAAGACATAGAACGCAGGTTGGTCAGGACTGAAGCAAGGGCAGATCCGGAACTGAAGTACAAGGTGCCGAACATGCAACACAATTTTACAATGTGCCTTTATAATTATGTGTCCTACCAAATGATAAACTGTAACTCTTATGTCAAACCCATCCAGGTGTCAATTTCTTCCTGGTGAGTGAATACGCACCAGCATTGCATGGAGAAATCCGGCTTTGCCGGAGAATTTTTTCTATCGATAAATGTACAAATTTAGCCAGCTGTCAAAAACTTTAAACAAAATATGCTGGCTCGCTATCGCTCACCAGGAAAACATCGACACCTGGATGGGAGTAAACGTCCTAAAACAGTAGGCTGAATGGGGCCGAATAGATACGAGCCAGAGAAAGAGAGAAAATGAGAGAACAAAAGCCTTAACTTGATTTGACCATGGAAGATCATACGCTACCAAATCTGAAACTGCGTACACAATCTGGCTCCCACAAAACAACTGCATTAAGCATAAGTAGCTCCCATCGTAGTAAAGAGGGATTGATATAAATCCAATTACACACTTACTCCACCCGTATCGAGCCCAACCCAGCTACATCACCCTCCAATCAGTGTGCAATCACCCGGAACACACCTATAATAAGGCTGATAGAGGTGGTTTATCCGGGTAACTTAAAGGGGGGGTCACCGGCTTTTTTTTCTCGTTCTCTCCGTTTCTCTCTTTCTCTGGCTTGTATCTATTCGGCCCCATTCAGCCAACTGTTTTAAGACGCTTATCCCGGGTGAGAGGTATCTGAAGTCTCCGCTGTGCCCTGTGGTGTCTGCTAACCCCCACCCCCTACATCACCATCCCCATCCAGGTGTCGATATCTTCCTGGCGAGCGATAGCGAGCCAGCATTGTATGGAGGAAACCGGCTTCGCCGGAGACATTTTTCTATCGAAAAAATGTACAAATTTAGCTTGCTCTCAAAACAAACACACATATATGCTGGCTCGCTACCGCTCACCAGGAATATATTGACACCTGGATGGGGGTAAACGTCTTAAAACAGTAGGCTGAATGAGGCTGAATGGATACAAGCCAAAGAGAAAGGGAGAGAAAGAGAACAAAATCTAGATGGGCTCCCTTAACCAGTAGACCATTTCAATCAGTAGCTCTCAACCAGTTCCTAGCTGCTCAACCAGTACTAATGGGCTAGGGGACCGGACAACTCAACCAGTAGACCATTACAACTCAACCAGTAGACCAATTGACCACTTGCGAGTTTCGTTCTATAAGGAAGTTGGAGCTGTAGACATCGATAGAAAATAGAAATGCAATAATAATGCAAGTTTCTGATGGCTAAAAATTATGTAAAATTGGGTTTTATGTATCGATAAATGTACTACAACCGTATTTTAGCTGTTAATTCTGCTAAATATCAATGTCTACAGCTCCAACTTCCTTATAGAACGAAACTCGCAAGTGGCCAATTCAACCAGTACTAATGAGGTAGGTTAGGAAAATTGAACTGGTGTAAAAGTCTCTAGTTTAATTGTCACTGGTTGAGATCTACTGTTTGAATTGGCCGATTGGCTGAGTAGACATAGAACATATTAAGGGGAGGTATTTAGTTTGTTCCCTAGACCTCCATCAAGCTTAAAATGACACCCCCTTGAGCCCCTTTCAAGATAAATGTGTACATTTTTCGGTAGAAAAATGTCCCGGCTGAAAGCCGGTACCTCTTAAATTACAGGCTCGCTATCGCTCGCCAGGATAATATCGACACCTAAATGGCACGAAAGGTCTTAAATTTGACAGATATGGGTTGAAAGTTCTTAAAATCGTCATAATAGTGGGGCGAACGTCTTAACATAAGGAAAACAATGGGGCTAAACATGAGGGAGAAAGGAGTCAAGAAAAAAATCCCTCAAGTGGATATCTCCCCTTAAACCAAGAATATTGGTCATAACCTCAATTAATACTTCATGTAATCGGTGCTTAACTTTTGTGTATCGTAATAACATAGCCAATAGTCCTGGGGCCGTATTCACCAATACATTTACAAACAAGATGGTTTCTATGTATTTGTCATATTTAAAAAAAAAACAAAAAACAAAAAAAAGTTACAGAATAATAATAGTAAAAATAATACTAATACTAATCAAATACAAATACTTTCAGTTACAATGCATGGATAATACATATTTAACAAACACGGAAAATCAAATGCCTCTGCCATATTCAGGACATGCAGGTCACAAAACACGAATTTCACAGCCCATCAATCTTGTATTCTGAAAATTCTGGCCTACAGATTTCCCCCCACCAAGGCAGCATTTTATCCTGCAACTGACAAGCCAGGTTAAACCAAGCCAAGGGGAGAGTTGTATCTAGTTGTATGTCTTTCTCTCTCACTCTCTCTCTCTATATATATATATATATATATATATATATATATATATATATATATAATTAAGTATAACGAATGTTTGCTGACGTTGCAATAACTTTTGATATCACTAAAACACTGTCCAAATAATGCATCAATTATGGTGTTGCAATTATTCACAAGAAATATGATACACGTTTTCGTTTCCATCGTTAGTGGTGTTGTTCAGGTCTTGTGTGTTTGGTAAAATAAATCCGATGAAGACTGACTCTGGTGTGTTTGTTGTTTATACATTAATTACGGTTATGTGCAAATGAGGAAACCATGGATAAAATGTAACAGTTTTCTTGTTCATCGTGTGTGTGTGTGTGTGTGTGTTACTCAGTTACTTGTTCGTCAAGGGGAATCCACGCAATGCGAGCTAAGCTCATTATTATCGCGCCTCCTTAACTGGGAATGTATTGCGTGAAATGCATGTTAAGTGTTTTATGTACTGTTGGAATGGCTGTGGATGTGTGTATTTTTAATCAATTAATCAATTGGCGACATCGGAAACGAAGGCTTAGGGTGGATCTGTATGGTACCATTCTCACTATAGACGGTACCGTCTCGCCCGAAGGCTTAGGTAGCCATCAGCTTAGGTGAACCATATGATACCCATCTCGCCTTGTACCATTTTTGCCAACCCCAGATGGGACGTCACAACGTCGTCCACTTATTCCAGGTACCTATTTACAGCTAGGTGAACTGAGGCTAACACATGAAAGGAGACAAGCCCAATTTGTCTCCGCCCGGCCGGGAATTGAACCCCCGACCCCTCGTGTGTGAGACGAGAGCTCTACCTACTAGGCTACGGGCTGTGTGTGTGTGTGTGTGTATGGTAGAGCTGATAAATTATTGACTAGCTACGACACACTCTCACTCTCTCTCACTCTCTCCACTAATCACTTCCTAGAACTCTAGCACCAACTATCCCCTTCCTCTCCCCATTACCCCTCCAATCCCCCCTCTCCCCCTCTCTCTCTCTCACACATTCTTATTTTATATTATTCTTCTCCATCTTTGTTCTTTCTATTTTATTCAATTACATTATTCCTTCTTTCCACTTACACCCTTCTTATCCTTCTCCCTTGAAACTGCCCATCTCTCCCCCAACCCACGTTTCTCCATCTATGTTCATTCTATCTCATTCCCTTACGTTATTCCTTCTTTCCACTTATCCTCTCCCTCTAAACTGTTTATCTCTCCCTCAACCCCCCCCCCTCTCTCTCTCTCTCAACCTTATCCTCTTCCGTCCTACCTTCCTGTGCTCTCTCTCTCTCTCTCTCTCTCTCTCTAAATTGCCCATATCTATACATTCCTAACTCCCCCTGTCTACCAAACTGCCTGTCTCCTCCCCCCCCCCCCCCCCTTCCCTCTATATCTCTCTCTCTCTCGTTTGTCTCTCTTTCCCTTTCCATGGCAGTCTAATTGACCCATTTGTCGCAGCTCTATTCCCACTCAGCCTACCTACCTAACTACCTACCGACCTATCTACTTACCTTCCTTCCTTCCTTTCTTCCTACCTACCTACCGACCTATCTACATACCTACCTACCTACCTACCTACCGACCAACCTATCTGTCTACCTACCTACCTACCTACCGACCTATCTACCTACCTACCGACCTATCTACTTACATGCCTACCTACCGACCAACCTATCTACTTATCTGTCTACCTACCTATCTACTTACATGCCTACCTACCTGCCTACTTATCTACTTACCTGCCTACCTACCGACCTATCTACCTACCTACCGACCTATCTACCTACCTACCTGCCTACCTACCGACCTATCTACCTACCTACCTGCCTACCAACCGACCTATCTACTTACCTACCTGCCTGCCTGCCTACCTACCTACCTACCAGTCCTAAGGTGGGTTACTGGCTTTTTTATCTTTCTCTCCTTTTCTCTCTTTCCCTGGCTTGTATCCATTCGGCCCCATTCAGCCAACTGTTTTAAGACGTTTATCCCCATCCAGGTATTGATTTATTCCTGCGAGCGATAGCGAACCAGCATACAATGGAAAAAAATGGATAAAAATGGAAAAAAATTCATAAATTTAGCTTGCTGTCAAAACAAAAATATATATATGCTGGCTCGCTACCGATCGCCAGGAAAATATTGACACCTGGATGGGGGTAAACGTCTTAAAACAGTAGGCTGAATGGGGCCGAATGGATACAAGCCAAAAAGAGAGGGAGAGAAAGAGAAAAAAAAAGCGAGGTGGAGTACCTTAATCTGACAATAGCCAAAATAGTGTGTACACATTTTCATATGATTGAGGGGCAGAGCAGAATCACTAGAGCACTTCTTCTGGCAATTTGGGTGAGGTGGGCGACTTTTGATTTAAAAGTTATATAATATTTCAGCAACCTAAAACAAGTATTTTAAGTCTACTTGCCCAGGCCAAAACAAAGTAAAGCCGGTATCACACGAGCGCTTTTTCCCTCAACATTTATTTTCAACACTGGTCTGGCAGCTCATGGGGTAAACATATACTGTATAATATTTATGTTATCTACATTCATCTATTATCAGTCTAGTTTCCGATACCACTGCATAATATTCCAGAAATGTTGCCAGAACATTTTTGATCATCGAATGTTGACTATAAAAGCTCTCGTGTGATACCGGCTTAACCGTATGGTGTTGCCCAGATAAAAAAAAAAAAAAAAACCCGACTGATCGAAATATGGCGGTAAACAAACTCGTGTGACTCCGCTTTTAAGGGGAAGCAGACCGTTTTTCTGGACCCCCTTCTCCCTAATATTTAGCCCCACTAGTTTTGAAATTATAAGACGTTCGGCCAATTAGTTTGGCGATTTTAACCCCTTTCGCCCCATGTCAATTTTAAGACCTTTGGTGCCATTTAGGTGTCCATTATTTCCTGGCGAGCGATAGCGAGCCTGCAATTTTAAGAGGAACCGGCCTTCGGCCGGGAAATTTTTCTACCGAAAAATGTACAAATTTATCTTGAAGGGGGGTCTAGGGGGTGTTTTTCTAAGCTTGATGGAGTTCTAGGGAGGAAACTAAAAAAAATATATGAATAAATGAATTAATAGACCAAACAAACAGTCAGCCTCCCCTTAAACATCGGTCTACCTTACTCTTATAGGGAGCCAGAAGGATAAACCGGTGCATCATCGGAAGGAAGGATAAACCGGTGCATCATCGGAAGGAAGGAAAACATTCAGAGTGATTAGTGTAGCATCTGGACCTACTATACCCTCCCTTCTACTTATAGTCTACATTTGTTCACAATATCTCGCTCTCTTTTTCTATTATCTTACATCCCCCTTTCTTACATAAATATTACTCTTACATGAGGTGCCATCACAACGATATCATAAGTGCCGGTCAACTCAACCAGTAGACCATTTCAACCAGTAGCTCTCAACCAGTTCCAAATCAACCAATACGGTTAGGTCAGGTTAGGTTAGTACATTTTGGCACTGGTTTGGTTGGTCTGGGTTAATTTGGCACTGGTTGAAATGGTCTACTGGTTGAAATGGTCTACTGGGAATCTTTTTTCATTATATTTTGGTTAACATCGGATGTTTTTATCTCTACTTTAGATTGTCCTGTACGAAGCAAGGGGTAACAAATCTCAAATCACCCTCCGACTATCATAATTCCTTCCTAAGCTGAGTAAATATCGTTCCCTGCTAGCCAGAATAACAGGACGAAAAGCGTCGTATTATGCTAATTGGGTTAATTTCTATGTTAGTTTTTCTATGCGGCATGGTGTTTCCTCCACACATTTTGTTTGTCTGACTTTAACTGGACATATTGATGAGTGAGAGTAAGCATGCGTGCTTTGCTAGCCTTCACGAATTAATGTTATGTGTTAGTGGCATTTATCCCCCTTTTTCATATAATCTTTTGTGTAACATTATTTAGCTTGGTCATGTTTATTGTAGCTTGCACAATAATTACTATGTCCTCCGTGACCTTAAAATTGTCAAAATCAGTTTTCAATTGTTCTTTAATACATGTTTGCATTTGCATGGCCTTCAGCTACAATTCCCCAGAGTGTTGGGGCTTCTACTGGAAAATATATGCAGTATGACAGTTCTATCTGTAACATATTATGTTAGTGAATATAACTACGGGGATCATTGGTATGTTGTTGCTTGTTTTTCTTTTTACTTCGTTGTACCTTGGCCTCTCCTTCAAACTTGCTCTCGTTTCCACACTGATTAACAGACGTTTTCGAGTTCTTTATAGCTCTTCGTATTTTTTCATAATCATTTAGCATTATATTCATTCTTTCTACTCCTGTACTTTTCAATCAGTTGCAGTTTTAATAAATTATTCTTTTATGTTATTACCTAGTTTCTAATAAAGCAGAGATATCTTTTATTTTATTATTAATATTTTCTCGATTTTCTTCGGTTTCATTATTAACACCCTTCCATCTGTTTTCCCAACATTAGATCAACCCATATTCAGTCTCCTCGCCCATCTAATGTTTTCTTCCCATTTTCGTCCGCGTCCCCTTATTATTTTACCACCGTCCCCTTTTCTCTCAGACACATTTTTTTTTAAATCTTTCTCTCGCAGTCTCTCTTTCTTGTCCTCACTCCTAGTTCCATACCCCCCCCCCCCCCCCCGCTCTCTCTCGCTCTCCATCTCCTACTTCCCTCTCCCTGCCTTCCGTCTTCCTTCATATTCTCTCTCCCTCTTCCCCTTGCCTATCCCTCTTCCCTCTACCTCTCTCCCTGCCACCCCACTTTCTTCATATTCTCTCTCCCTCTTCCCCCTGCCTATCCCTCTTCCCTCTATCTCTCTCCCTGCCTCCCCACTTTCTTCATATTCTCTCTCCCTCTCCCCCCTGCCTATCCCTCTTCCATCTACCTCTCTCCCTGCCTCCCCACTTTCTTCATATTCTCTCTCCCTCTTCCCCCTGCCTATCCCTCTTCCCTCTACCTCTCTCCCTGCCGCCCCACTTTCTTCATATTCTCTCTCCCTCTTCCCCCTGCCTATCCCTCTTCCCTCAATTACATTGATTATGTAATGTTTGAGAACAGCCGAATAAATAAAAATGGAGGTGGCGTTTTATTTTATATCAAAGAAAGTCTTAACCCGACCCTCGTGTCAAAACCTCAAATTGTGAACGTCGACACATCTTTTGTGCTAATAAAGAATAATAAAGGTACAACAATAATACTTGCGTTAATATACAGACAACCAGCTCAATCAGTGCAAACTGACCGAGAAATTTACGACCAAATTGCAGATGTAAGTAACTCACAAGATACCGTAATTTTTGGCGACTTTAATTTACCTGTGACCAAGTGGGGCGATACTCTTACTTCACACTCCGGACATGACTTGTATACGAACTTGCAAGAGAGTTCGCTTTATCAATTTGTTCGAACGCCGACCCGTGGTAATAACGTTCTTGACATTGTACTTGCAACAAAAGAAGAATTGATAGAGAATTTGAATGTTGGTGATGAATTCAGTAACAGCGACCATCGTACGATAACTTTCACTTTAAAGTTTACTAGTAACGAACCAAATAGTAGCATCGAAAAAGTCCCTAATTTCAAGAAAGCAAACTTCCATAAACTTAGAGCTATGTTTAAAGAAACTGACTGGAGCTTTTTAATTAACAATAACGACATAAATACATCTTGGAAGTTATTCGAAACCACTTACCTAAAAGCAGTGCAAGACTGCATACCATCGAAAATACGGCGTCCAGGCCATAATAATAAGCCCAAATGGTGGAATAAAGATATTTCAAACTGCCTGCTTGCTAAAATTTTTGCTAATGATAGATTAAAATCCTCACAAAATGACGAAGAACGGGTGAAATTTGTAGAGCTACGACGCAAAGCCAAAAAGTTAATTAAGCAAAGTAAAAAGACCTTAGAGTTACATATCGCGAATCAAAGTAAAACAAACCCGAAAGAATTGTATAGTTATATCAGAAAGAAAAAAGTAGTTACTTCAACTGTTGGACCGTTAGTCGATGAAAAAGGAGAATACACCAAAGACGAAGTACAAATGAGTACTGCCCTCAATACCTTCTTTGCATCAGTTTTTACAACAGAAGACCTCAGTGATATCCCTACACCATCGCCGATTCAGATTGATAATTCAGATGTTCTAAGCAATATCACCGTTACAGAGAGAGAAGTATTGAATTGTTTAGATAAACTCAAGGTAAATAAAACGCCAGGACCTGATACAATCTCGCCTAGAGTTCTAAAGGAAGCTAAGAATGAGCTCTCCAAACCACTGACATTACTATTCAATAAATCCTTGCAGTCTGGAACTATGCCTGATCAGTGGAAGCTAGCCAACGTAACACCGATATTCAAAAAAGGCAGCAAATCCCTACCCAGTAACTATCGTCCAATTAGCTTAACCTCAGTTGTATGTAAAATGCTAGAAACGGTCATACGAGACAGACTCGTAAATCACTTAGAGGAAAATAACATACTTAAAGATACTCAACACGGCTTTCGTAAAAACGTTCCTGTTTAACAAACCTCTTAGACTTCTTCCACGATATCCTCAACCTCTACGATGAGAGTAAAGCTGTAGATATTATATACCTTGATTTTCAAAAGGCATTTGACAAAGTTCCCCACAA
This sequence comes from Paralithodes platypus, assembly GCA_032716605.1. Lineage (NCBI taxonomy): Eukaryota > Metazoa > Arthropoda > Malacostraca > Decapoda > Lithodidae > Paralithodes > Paralithodes platypus. Next base: position 8,724,256 of record CM064543.1, read on the forward strand.
ACGTTTACTGCTAAAACTAAAAGCGCATGGAATACAAGACGGTGTGTTGAAATGGATAGAAAATTGGCTCAGCAACAGAAAGCAAAGGGTAGTCATAAACGGTAAGGCATCTAAATGGACCAATGTAAGTAGCGGGGTACCCCAGGGATCGGTACTAGGACCAATTCTCTTTCTAATTTACATCAACGACATAGATGAGGGTCTCACCTGCACAATCTCAAAATTTGCTGACGATACAAAATTGCAAATAGCGTACTCTCAAAAGAACAAGTTGACGATATGCAACACAATCTAGATAAATTGTCATGTTGGGCCCAAATTTGGCAAATGAGTTTCAATGTGGATAAATGTAAAGTACTACATGTCGGATACCTAAATGAGAAAGCAAACTATTCGATGAATGGCACTCAGCTTAAGAATGTAAACAGAGAAACTGATCTGGGAGTAACAATATCGAGTAACCTAAAACCGAGTCAACAATGTTCAGAAGTTGTTAAGAAGGCAAACAAAATAATTGGCTTTATAGGCAGGTCATTTGAGCATAAATCCAAAGAAGTTATCCTAACCCTTTACAATTCCTTAGTCCGCCCTCTTCTGGAATACTGCGTTCAATCCTGGTGCCCTTATTACCAAAAAGATATAAACAAGCTAGAACGAGTTCAACGTAGAGTTACCAAAATGATACCTAGCCTAAAGAACAAACCATACGAAGAGCGTCTTAGAGAATTAAATCTATTTCCTTTAACCCAGCGCAGATTAAGAGGCGACTTAATTCAAGTGTTCAAAATCATCAAAGGCATCGACAATATGAACTGTAGTAAGTACTTCACTATCGACCAATCTAATTACACGCGGGGAAACGGTTGCAAAATTATTGGTAAATCTTTTATCTCGCACGAATCTAAGAATTTCTTCTTCAATCGAGTTGTCAACTTGTGGAATGGGCTTCCCCGAGACGTTATAGACTGCAGCACCGTTGATTCATTTAAATTCCGCCTAGACAAATATCTCGCATCAAACCCGCGACTGACTGCGTTTGTAAATGAATAACTTTATCCTCCCCTCAGTTACTAACCCATATGTCCCCTACTAACTTCCTAGTCCTGCCACGTTAGTGGCAGGGCAGTAGTTCCCTTTCCAATGTTCCCTTACCCACTCTAAACCACTGTTTGGACACTTGATCCTCAGTGTTTTGGAGGACAAGCAGCCTAGAAGGGTCACTAGATCTGTTGTTGCTTGATTTCCTTTGTACTCCTTTGTACTACCTCTCTCCCTGCCACCCCACTTTCTTCATATTCTCTCTCCCTCTTCCCCCTGCCTATCCCTCTTCCCTCTACCTCTCTCCCTGCCTCCCCACTTTCTTCATATTCTCTCTCCCTCTCCCCCCTGCCTATCCCTCTTCCCTCTACCTCTCTCCCTGCCGCCCCACTTTCTTCATATTCTCTCTCCGTCTTCCCCCTGCCTATCCCTCTTCCCTCTACCTCTCTCCCTGCCGCCCCACTTTCTTCATATTCTCTCTCCCTCTTCCCTCTACCTCTCTCCCTGCCGCCCCACTTCCTTCATATTCTCTCTCCCTCTCCCCCCTGCCTATCCCTCTTCCCTCTACCTCTCTCCCTGCGCCCCACTTCCTTCATATTCTCTCTCCCTCTCCCCCCTGCCTATCCCTCTTCCCTCTCTGCTTCCCCTCCCCTCTTCCCCCTGTCCGTGCCTCTCCCCAGCGGCTGCCCGAGGTCATTGAACTTGTACTTCCTTGTGTTCAACAGGGGGGCGTTGACCTTCGTGCGGGGGTCATGACTGCAACTCCCCCCCCCCACACACACTCTCTCTCTCTCAAACACACACATTCACATTCTACATTCCTGTACCTTTTTTTCATTCGGTCTCACACATCAATATATCATATATGAATAAAATTCCATTGCCTTGTGGGGATTTTGGGAAGGTGCGCGCGCGTGTGCGTGTGTGTGTGTGTTTGTCAGAAGTTACAAATTAAAGGTACGAAGGGACTGAGGGACCATCTCCTCTGCAAGTACCATAGAATTTGGTTTGTACCTTTACTGAGTGGCCTCAATTTGTTGCAATATATGTATTTATGGCAGAATATATAAATAATAATTAAAGTTGCAAGCACGTTATCCGAAGTTTAAGCTGTGTTGCGCGTGGGGTAATGTGTTCGTTAAAAAGTTGAGCAATTCAACACGGAATTCTGCTCCAGAATTATAGGAAGTCTGCTGTGCTGGTTTTCAGAATAATGAAAGTAGCGGCCACAAAAATCAATGGATCTTAAGTATTTATGCATGTAAACTTTATGAAGCAATACTAGGCAAATAAGGTGAAACATTGCAAAAGACTGAAACAATTATGGAAATCTAAAAGATGATGTTTAAAATTATTATATAATTTTTAGTTTTGTCAATGCTGCGGCTAAACTATTCCACCAATTTGTACATATTTGATACCATAACATTCGGAATCATTGAGCCGCACAAATCTGTGTAATAATGGTGTTAATCATCTATTTACTTTTCAAGATATGGATTTTCAAAAGAAATTGATGATTTTCTAAGATGGCCACCACCAAACGATGTGCAAGGCAAAATCTTACTCTATAACACTGGTGGGCCATTGGTAAAGGCGTCCATCTATCAGAGCACAATAATCTCTTACAAGTGGGAGAGACAGTATTTGTGTCTAAAAAGATTGCAGAAAGGCGGCCGACATGAATATCGGGCCGCCATTTTGGATTTATATAAAAATATCAAGAGCTGCCCAATATAAAAACGCACCTTGTGTTAAAGTTGGTCTTGATCCGGAAAGCGATTACGGAGACACTCCATAAAAACGAGTAGGCAAGAATAATTTGGAAGAATAAAACAAAAACAAATATTTAAAAAAATCATGTAAACTATTTAAATAGGGGTTACCCGCCGCAGGGTTGAACCCCTAATAATAAAACAATAATTATAAAAATACTAATACTAACAATAATAATAATAATTATTATAATAATACAAATAATAACTAGTAGTAGTAGTAGTAGTAATAATATCACTATTATAGTCATCATCATAATGATAATGATGGTGATGATGATTTACTATAGTACACTTCCTATATTTATTAATTGCGGTGCACGATATATTTCCCCTTAATATCAATAATAATAGAGAGAGAGTGGAGGGTAGAGATTGGAACTAATGATGTATTCATATATTCGGACTCCTGGCGTGAAATAGAGACTGTCTATGTTTACTCGACTTTGTTTACTCCATATATTTCGACTCACAATTACCCCCTATAATTCTGGTTCGTGAACCTAACTATGTGGAACCATTTTATCTTTATTTATTTTCTTGGAAGTCGGTCATCGATTATATATTATGTATCATGGACCTAAAAATGTGTTATTATTATAATTATGACCATACACTTTCTTTGGAAGTTGATCATCTATATACTACATTTTTCCATCGGGAATATGTGTAACTATCAAATGATTTTATAGTACTGTATATAATGATGATGCTCATCTTTTGCATATATTAAATATTGTACTGGGTCAGGCATACAGATCTTGACATATCATTATAAAACATATGTAACAAGATAGATAAAGCAAGTGTGTGTGTGTGTGTGTGTGTGTGTGTGTGTGTGTGTGTGTGTGTGTGTGTGTGTGTGTGTGTGTGTCTGGTGCGCGTGTGTGTGTGTGTGTGTGTGTGTGTGTCTGGTGGGCGCGCGCGTGTGTGTGTGTGTGTGTGTGTGTCTGGTGCGCGTGTGTGTGTGCCTGTGTGTGTGTGTGTTATAAAGGCAGAACAGGTTGGGTTCACTCCCAGTTCACGAACGTGGCTCACAGCGTGCTTCCTTATCTAACCTTCAACCATTAACACTTATATAAACTGTCATTTCTTGTTATAAAAGTATCAAATACAATAAGTGTGTCAAATACAATGGTAGTTTCGGGTTGGGAGTGGGGTTTGTCTGAGGGATAACTACAACTACATGTTGCTTGATGTATATAGAGATAAAAGGAGATGTGTCGGAGGGTTGGAAGCCACAGTTGCTCGCGCGTTTGGGGCTAGCAACACGTATTATGAAAAACATGTATCCATCACATAATTGACTTGCTCTCACCCCCGCAATTTACCGGAGGATAACAGGTTTTTCACAATACGTAGACGGAGGCCTTTTTAGAAACTATAACTATGGAGCCGTGGGTTCCAGACAGCAAAATAGTTGATGGACTCCCTTTTTCGCAGGAACCACAATAAATTGCCTAGAATGTTGTTGAGTGCTAGACTATATAGTCCAGGCATTTAAATATCGCTATGATAAATATCTCGCCATAAATCCACGAATGACTGCGTTTATGCGGGAGTAATGTGACCGTATCAATATCGTTCGTAGTACTATACGTTTGTTTTCTGGACTACAGTCTTTATGGAGTTGAAGTCCTTCACTTGATTGTTGTGGCAATTTCTTTCTATGTCTATATATTTGTTATTTTACCTTTTTTAACATGTAGCCTACTAAGGACATAGGTGTGAGTATATTAGATATGGTTAGTTTAGACTAGGCTAGGTTATTTTAACCCCTTGAGGATTATGACAAATTTTGGCAGTTTATTCTGGCTATTATTGGACGATTTTATTCAGTTTCATAAGAACTTGTGGGAGCTAGACAGTTAATCGAGATAGTTTGTACCCTTTGATTCCTCGAGATTCTTTCCAAATTGCACAAAAACGTCTAAATATAACCAAAAAGAAATGTAAAATTGCGTCCTCAAATACCGAGTTCACTATAGGTAGCGCAAACCAACTTGACAATAATCTGGACCCCTTAACTTCTTATAACTCAAAATTAATGAAAGCAATCGGGCTGACATTTCTATCATTTGGGAAGAGTCCACCAGGAAATAGGTGTGGATATTTACAGCCAGTTTGCTCAAGGTCCTTTTGAGTTACGAAGAGGTCAGGGATCGAGATAATTGTCAAGTTCGTTGGCGCTACCTACAATAGAGAAGCTGCCATAAACAGGAATAGTCTGAAATGAGTTGCATAAAACCTCCCCAGCAACAGGTCAGGCATATAACGGAACCACCACAAGCCCTGCACACAACCACCACACTCACCTCACTAAATATATCATTATAGACGTCATTATTATTGTACCTAGCTATAATGGGAAATAAGATCTACATTTGACGCTAGGATTTATTGTACAGTTATATCAATTCCAGTATAATAATCGACACACACACACACACACACACACACACACACACACACACATATATATGTATATATATACTATATAAAACCACTAAAACCACTATTCTTCTCTTGCAAAGCTTTTACACAAAAATAAGTAATAAATCATTTAGTTGCAACATAAGCTCTTTGGCCAACACGTGTGAAGAGAGAGACGACTGGTGTAGTATACTGTATACAGTATGTGTGTCTGGTCTACCTATAAAACCTGTGTGAGTTACAGGGTTTGTGTGGTGTAATATATATGTGTCTGGTCTACCTATAAAACCTGTGTGTGTTACAGGGTTTGTGTGGTGTAGTATATGTGTGTCTGGTCTACCTATAAAACCTGTGTGTGTTACAGGGTTTGTGTGGTGTAGTATATATGTGTCTAGTCTACCTATAAAACCTGTGTGTGTTACAGGGTTTGTGTGGTGTAGTATATATGTGTCTGGTCTACCTATAAAACCTGTGTGTGTTACAGGGTTTGTGTGGTGTAGTATATATGTGTCTAGTCTACCTATAAAACCTGTGTGTGTTACAGGGTTTGTGTGGTGTAGTATATATGTGTCTAGTCTACCTATAAAACCTGTGTGTGTTACAGGGTTTGTGTGGTGTGGTATATATGTGTCTGGCCTACCTATAAAACCTGTGTGTGTTACAGGGTTTGTGTGGTGTAGTATATGTGTGTCTGGTCTACCTATAAAACCTGTGTGTGTTACAGGGTTTGTGTGGTGTAGTATATATGTGTCTGGTCTACCTATAAAACCTGTGTGTGTTACAGGGTTTGTGTGGTGTAGTATATGTGTGTCTGGTCTACCTATAAAACCTGTGTGTGTTACAGGGTTTGTGTGGTGTAGTATATATGTGTCTGGTCTACCTATAAAACCTGTGTGTGTTACAGGGTTTGTGTGGTGTAGTATATATGTGTCTGGCCTACCTATAAAACCTGTGTGTGTTACAGGGTTTGTGTGGTGTAGTATATATGTGTCTGGCCTACATATAAAACCTGTGTGTGTTACAGGGTTTGTGTCGGTCGTCTACGATACCGTGTGGACCCGTGCCCTACACTTCACTCTGGTGCTCGGCCAAAGTCAAAATGGCCACACTTCGAAATGGCCACACGGTCTCCTAAACTTGCATTTTACCTGATTTAAGCTAACCAAACCCAATCTAAACTAACCAAACCAGACCTGACCTAACCTAACCAAACTTGACTTGATCTAACGTAACATATCCTTATCCAACTAAACTAGACCTAACATAACCTTATCTAACTGAACTAAGCTTAACATAACATTATCTAACTTAACTAGGCCTAACATAACCTTATCTAACTCAACTAGGCCTAACATAACCTTATCTAACTTATCATAACATTATCTAACTTAACTAGTCCTAACATCTCATCTAACTTAACTATACCTAACATAACCTTATCTAACTTAACTAGAGCAAACATAACTTTATCTAACTTAACCTAGACGTAAGCTATCCGAAACTAACTTAATCTAACCAAGACTGGCCTAATATAACCTAACCTAACCTAGAATGTTTAGGATTGTGGCCGTTTGGGTCGTGGCCTTATTAACCTGCTTCCCCCACGGACACCAATAAAAATGGTCTAGACACACGTATTTCATGACTGGAAGGATCAGACTTGTTGCAGGAAGGTTGTTTGTGATATATACTGAAAATGTATTGCATATATTGGAAAAGTGTGTGTGTGTGTGTGTGTGTGGGTGTGGGTGTGGGTGTGGGTGTGGGTGTGTGTGTGTGTGTGTGTGTGTGTGTGTGTTATTCACCCACTTGTTCGTCAAGGGGAACCCACGCAATGCGAGCTAAGCTCATTATTATCGCGCCTCCTTAAGGGGAGGTTTTTAGTTGATTCCCTAGACTTCCATCAAGCTTAAGATTACACCCCCTTCAGCCCCTTTCAAGATAAATGTGTACATTTTTCGGTAGAAAAATATCCCGGCTGAAAGCCGGTTCCTCTTAAATTACAGGCTCGCTATCGCTCGCCAGGATAAAATCGACACCTAAATGGCACGAATGGTCTTAAAATTGACAGAAATGGGGCGAGGGTTCTTAAAATCGCCAAACTAATGGGGCGAACGTATTAAAATCTCAAAAGCAATGGGGCTAAACATGAGGGAGAAAGGAGTGAAGAAAAAAATCCCTTAAGTGGATATCTCCCCTTAACTGGGAATATATTGCGTGAAATGCATGTTAAGTGTTTATGTATCGTTGGAATGGCTGTGGATGTGTGTGTAGTCTGTATTTTAGCCAATTGGCAACATCTGGAAACGAAGGCTTAAGGTTAATCTGTACGGTATCATTCTCACTACGGTACCAGTCTCACCCGAAGGCTTAGGTTGACCAGTAGCTTAGGTTGACCAGTACGATACCCATCTCACCTTGTAACCGATCACCAACCCCAGATGGGACGTCACAACTTCGTCCACTTATACCAGGTTCCTATTTATACTGCTAGGTTAACAGAGGCTACACCGTTAAGAGACTTGCCCAAATGTCTCTTCCCCGCCCGGGTCTCGAACTCGGGACCTTCTGGTTGTGAGCCAGACGCGCTATCCGTTACGCCACGTACGTGTGTGTGTGTGTGTGTGTGTGTGTGTGTGTGTGTGTGTGTGTGTGTGTGTGTGTGTGTGTGTGTGACATTCAAGTAATCGTGTCAGAAGGTAAATTATATGATACCCTCCTGATAAAAAGCACTGGGTTACAACAGAAAAATATACATTGAACAACTTGCTTCAAGAACCTGTTCATCATTTACAGTTTGCATGAGCCATTCATGACACACACACACACAGACACACACACACACACACACACACGTACATTATCCATTGTTTCCGAGGAGTCCTTCCCAAGCTAGGAACAATATGTGAGCCAGATCAAAGGATATATATTGTGTTGTATATGTGTATGAAGGAGACAAAAGACAAAGCTCCCTGTAACAAGTGTCTCCCCCACAGTTGAAAGAGTGATAAGAGAGGCGTATTCAAGGAACGTGAGTCAAAATATCTGGAACATTGCCAACTGAATTCAAAATCTTTCCTAAAACCCTGAGTAAGCTGACAACATAATGAGAGGAAGCAAACACCACCAATCACAAGTAATTTCAACAACTGAGAAGTTTCAATGCAGTATTTTATATTTCCATGTTTTCCCCTGTTGAGGCCACATTATGTCTCAAATGGTTGCAGACTAACTTTTGATCAGATTAATTAAACACCCGATGCTACTTTCAATTAAGGGTAGATAAGTCGTTTGTCTGGTCCCCCTTCTTCCTCATGTTTAGCCTCATTAGTTTGTCGATTGCAAAACCTTCCGTCCCATTTCTATATTAATATCAAGACATTTCGTGCTATTTAGGTGACGATTTTTTCCTGGCGAGCGATAGCGAGTCTGTAATTTTAAGAGAAATCGGCCTTCGGCCTTATTTTTTTTCGATCAAAAAATGTACAAAATTATCTTGGAAGGAGTTTTAGAGTTTTTTTTAAAGCTTGACGAGGACACATATAAATCAATGAATATATAAATAAATAAACCCCCCAAAATAGCCAATATCCCCTTAATTGCAACTACAGTTAGATTTGTATAGCGACCTATTGTGCACGAGGGTTAGCTCGTGTTGGTGGGGTGAGAGAGTGCTACTACTGCCGGTAAGAGTATTATATATCAGGTATCACAGTTCCTTGATACCTGACTCTACCTTCCCCTAGAACTACCACACCCACCTTACCTCCACACCGCCCTTTCACACCTCATCCATAACTCCCTTCACATCGCACCCTACCTCCACACCGCCCTTTCACACCTCATCCATAACTCCATTCACATCTCACCCTACCTCCACACAGCCCTTTCACACCTCACACATAACTCCCTCCACATCTCACCCTACCTCCCATAACACCCCTTCACACTCCACCCTACCTCCACACCGCCCTTTCACACCTCACACATAACTCCCTTCACATCTCACCCTACCTCACATATCACCTCTACACACTCCACCCTACCTCCACACCGCCCTTTCACACCTGACACATAACTCCCTTCACATCTCACCCTACCTCATATTACACCCCTTCACAGCCCACACTACCTCACACACACACACGTACTTTCACATTGTATCCTACTTTACACCAACCTCCAGACACCTCACGCCCACATCCCTTCACACCTCTCACATAAACCCCTACATAGTTCACCCTATCTCAAACACCCCTCCACACCTCACTCATAAACCCTTTCACATTTCACTCTATCTCATACGCACCCCTTCACATCTCACACATAAGCCCCTACACATTTCACCCTATCTCAAATACATCCCTTCACACCTCACACATAAGCCCCTACACATTTCACCCTATCTCACATACACCCCTTCACACCTCACACATAAGCCCCTACACATTTCACCCTATCTCACATACATCCCTTCACACCTCTCTCTCACATACCCCTCCACACCTCACACATAAGCCCCTACACATTTCACCCTATCTCACATACACCCCTCCACATCTCACACATAAGCCCCTACACATTTCACCCTATTTC